>CAEFZX010013463.1:0-104188 GCA_903066825.1 Alfaro cultratus | reverse complement strand
CTAGTATTCTGTTGTACAAATTAAACATTATATGAGCATAAGTATTCATACACTTTTGTACTCAAAGTTGTATAATAATTTTTTCTTCTAAATACATGTTTTCTATTTTTTCCTACATGTCATATTAATTTTATCATAACTTTTAACAATAATGACATTAGTTATCCTATATACATTTACACATAAAACAGAAACAAAATATGTAAAATATTCGTTAATCTAAATTTTTTAGAAAAGATACATAATGTGACTTATGTGTTTCCAAATTTTATCATTTTATTTATGTAATATAACTTATATATTTAAGAACATTTGGCTCTTGCGACTACTCTTTCGTCTATATGGGTGTTTCCTCTGTCAAAGGTGAAGCTTTTGTCGGATGTGTCCACACCCTCCGCACCCACGAGAGTCCTCAATTAGCTCTCGGCGTGACGTCAGTAAGGTGACATGGGCGCTGCATGCTATTAAGGGGCTGCATGAGCTGCACGTTGCATGCATTATCCCCCGTCTCTCTTCGCATTTGAGGAGGATTGTGCAGCGGGCCCTGGTCCGCCCGTCCGGCTCGGTCGGGCTCGACTCCGCTCCTCTGCAGGGCTGCAGCTCTGCTGACTGACAGAGATGAGGGGTGGGGACGCAGGGTGGGGTCACAAGCAGGGAGAGGCGGAGGAGGAAAAGGCAGAGAGAGAGAGCCCAGCCCTTGAATACACGGCAACAACAAGCCGACTCAGAGAGAGGGAGAGACACAGAAAGCCTCGGCCGTATTTCTGATTTGTTTTTGGGGGGATGAAGCTCAGGGAGCCGTCGACGCTGCTGCGGACATGAACTGAAAAGACACACTGGAAGAGGCGGGGATCGGTGTTTCTATATATCCCGAACATTCACAGTAAAGGTGGAAAAAAAAATAGCACCGCCCCCCCAAAAAGAGCGAACCTCCTGTCTCCCCTCTGACAGTTCTCGTTCAGATAGTGCTACACCCAAAGCCCCGATCGACCCCCTCCTGCTCCTGCTGCTCCACCCCTCCGCCGCTGCACCGCTCCGGCAACCGAGATGCACACGGAGACCCGTAACAAGAAAGTAAGTGCACCTTATTCCTGGTCAGAGGAACAAACAGTGACATCTGCCTTTGTGGATGATCTGCCTGTACACAAGCAGAGCTGACATGTCAGCCTAACATGTGTCTTAAATGTCAGTAAGCTGTGTCTGCTGCAGCCACGCGCATCCTTTTTATTCTGCAATCAGCGGAGGAGTTTTGTAACCTCATTGCGTTTGCAAGTGCATCACACACGGGAGTCCTGTCATTTCCACGCTAAAACACGGAAGCTTCTGCACTCCTCTCTCTCTGTGTGTGTCTCTCTCTCTCGCTCTCTCTGTATGTGTGTGTGTGGTGGTAGTTCAGGTTCAATTTGAAATGCTCCGAGATCCCAGGGAAGCAGGAAGGAAACGGAAGGCAGCTTCTGCAGCTTGCAGGACACCATCTTAGCTTTTAAAGGGCCAGCAGCCTCTTTTGCTAACGTCCATGTGAAGCAGCCAGGTGCACTGCCTCCAGGTACTCTCTGTACCATCAGTTTTGTGGCACCTTGCTAAAAAGTAGGGCTGGGCGACATTGCTTAAAAATAAAATCTTAGATTTGTTTTTCATACTATATCCGATTTTGTATTTTTTTTTAATTCTAAAGAAGAAATTACAAATGACAGAAAATGTTTTCAAAAAGCGGATTTCATTCCAGTCATCCATTCTGTGATTTGCTCAACAGATTATTATGAGCAGGCTATGTTCATAATATATATTTTTTTATTACAACAATATAGTCATAATAAAGATTCAACTTTACCAGAAGAACATCCTGAAATTATGAGAAAGATAATTTTAATAAGGAAAAAGCCGCTAGGACTGATGTGGCCAGGTCAGTCTGTGTGACTTACTTCAAAATAGACTTAATCCTTAACTCGGTCGTTTCAAAGTCCTGCTACTAATAATTTGATGCTGATGTTTTAAAATCTGAAGCATTTCCTTGTATGTAAAACCTATACCAAAGTATAACTTTAAATTCATTTATCTTTCATTGTTAGAAATTAGTGCATTATTGCACTTTTTTGTCCGTTCTCCTTTGCAACATAACTCTATCTCACTCTGATTGGATGGGTAACATCAGCTTTCCGGTCTCACCACAATTGGATTTGGCTCTGCACGTTGACTGGGCCATTCTAAAAAGTAAATATGCTTTGATTTTGTGTTGAAGCAGAGACTCTAAAAATCATCTAAAATTTTAGGACACTGTACCTTGAGGAGTGGAGTAGACACTTATGTTTAGAGATGATTTTTTTTTCCTCCAACACAGCTGATTCAGACGGTTGAATTAGTATACTACTAAAGAGTTGTTTGTTTGATTTACATGTATTAGACCAGCGAGAAGGCTGCACGGTGATCAGCATTGTTGTCGTGAGTGTTAGGTTAGTTGGTCTCTAAATTGCTTTTAGATATCCCGCTTCAGAAAACCACCCCACTGCATGATGATGCCACTGATTTTCACTTTAAAGATGGTGGTTTTTTGGGGATGTTTTTGCATGTAGGCCAAAAAAGTTTGTTTTGTTGTCATTTGACTAGAGAACCTTCTACTACATGCTTCCAGTGTTCTCAGTGTGGCTTGTGGGAAGCTACAAACATGTCTCCTCAGGACTTTTCTTTTTTTTATTCTTCTTGCTACTATTTTATTTATTTATTTATTTTTTTATAAAAGCCAGATTTGTGTAGGGCAGGGTTCCCCAAAGCCGGTCCTCGAGGGCCGGCATCCTGCACGTTTTAGTTCTCCCCCGTTTAGTACCAACAACCTTCTCAGCATGCCAGTGTTCTTCTCAGGCCTTCTAATGAGCCATCATTTGATCCAGGTGCGTTAAACCAGGGAGAGACTAAAACATGCAGGATGCAACCGGCCCTCCAGGACCCGCTTTGGGGACCCCTGGTGTAGTGCATGACAAGCGGATGTCCTCACAGCAGATTCTCTCCACCTGATTGTGGATCTCTGAGTTCCCATACAGGCCTTTTATCTTTTTTTAATTAATTGATTTACTTTTGATTCATACCGGATTGAAACATTTAATTGGATCAATTACGACCAATCGATTATTCAAATAATCGCCAACTAATTTAGTGACTGATTAATAATTAACTGGAGTATACGAACTAAAAGTGACTAAACCAAAATTATATCACAATATATACATTAAGATAAAAATAAGTAAATAAATAATAATAATAAAAAACCCCTTCTTTTTCTGTGAATTTGTTCAACCCAGAACTCAAGTATTACAGATTTAGGATGACCTGGTTCGAATTTTGAAAAAAACAAACAAAAAAACAACAACTAAACTCTATTAAGCTCTTTTCCTATCCAATTATTAATTAAAAGATAGTCAACAGATCAGCCTTACACTGTATTGATGTGTAGTGGAGAAAGGGCTTATTTAAGCATTTATTTAGTATTTTTTCAGACACAGCCTTTGCTACCAATGATCTATTGTACTCTAAAATAATTCTGTTATTGACTTTTAAGCAGTGAGGTTTTTTTTATTATTTAGAAAAAGGAAATTAAAATATATTTTTTGCATTTGTTAAATATTGTATAAAGTAAGCTGAACTGAACATCCCAATTTTTGTATTCAAATTGATTACTCTTCAGAATAATCGATTACTAAAATAATCATTTCCAGTTTTACTTCATGTCCAGTTCATTGTAGGTTTTGGGCACTTTACTCCTGGAATAATTTCCAGACTAAGCTTCAACGTCTTTCCGCTTTCAGATGACGGATGGCTCTGTGAGCGCTCAAAGCTTGGCACATTGTTTGATAAACTTGTGCTCATTTTTCTCTCTGACCTCTCTGCTGTGGTCACCATGATGCTGTTTGTTCACTATTGCTCTCTAACACACTTCTGATGCTTTTATGGAACAGCTGCGTTCATGATGAGGTGAAATTACCCGCAGGTGGGTTCATGAATGCACACAGTTGCACTGGATTTAATTTTGGGTCATCAGGGCAACATAAGTGTATGACACATTTTACAAATTCTCTTTGCAAAATTATTTAAATAATGTATTATGGAGCGAAGTCTTATTTATTTATTTTTTTCATTTAAGTTAATAATTATTTTAAAATCAAACCTGCACATCAGGTAGAATCGCTGCTACTTCATGTCAAATTCCCATTTAACTTCCTCAGCACATTTTAAGTACCATCCCATGACAGTTCATGACAGCATATTGGTCATAATGTCATTGATCTCACTGATATTCTGATCTCTCAGACCTTTCATCTGCTGGGCTGAAGCCTGAAAAAAACTGCTGGGTTGAGAGGGATGAGGCAGCTAGGGGGAAGTGTAGTTTTACAAACATTTCTGCGAGTCAGAGCTGAAATATTCCCAGCAGTGTTGCTCTCTGTTGGCTGAAAACGTAAGTGGTGGTGGGGGGAGAGAAAGAAAGTTTCAGTATCTGCCACATTGTTTTAAATAGCAACACGTTTCAATGATAAAATATCAACTTTTTTTTAAGCAATGTGTAATGGAAAATTTTACAATGTGCCCCTCACCCCTCTTGTGCTTTAGATTGTGTCTGCATGATCTTATCATGAGATTGGTCAAGCTGCTCTCCTATAGACTTCTACAGTGTCATATGACAGCAGGGGATGTCTGTGAGCCAGGAGACCATCTAGGTGTTACTTCCCCAACCCAGACCTGAGGCTGCATTTTATGCATTAAGTAACAACCCCCCTTTCCTTAACAATAGACAAATGGCAAGACCATCTGTATTGGGCTCCCCAGAGTCGTTGGTGCATAACAATCAAGGATTCACACCTATAATCCAATCAAGTCTCTCTTCTCTCTGTTGGGAAACACCCAGAGACGGTGACACCCTGCTGCTATATGATCTGCTGACCAGCGCATATAAAAGGAAGCCAGCATCCACTGTTAGTCAGAGCAGACTTGACAGACTCCTTTGACTCTGTATTTCTGTTCTCACCTTGCAAGGTTTTAATAATGTTCTTACTTCTTCTCATCCAGACTCTTGTTAAAGTAATTTTTTCCATGACAAATGACTGCTTTTGAACGTTTTAGCATTCTCTGTGTCAGGTTAAATGTGGCTCGAGTTTCTTTTATGTAAAATCTGTGTGAATCGTCAAAGAAACTCTGGACTCTGGGGTAAACGTGAGACTGCTTCGGTGAATGAAAGTTTTGTAGCACAAAGTGGAAACCGATAGATCTGCCTGCAGCCTGGTGATTGAAGATCACAAGGCTGAAACTCTGAACCTGCGAAAACCAAAGTTAATTCTGCTTTATAGAAATTAACATGACTTTTATTACTTGCACCTAAACTCAGCCTGTGGACTTGCATGCAAATATTGTAAATCTGCTTTATTTACAATAACTGCTGTTGATCCGCATCAGCAGCTTTGTTCGTGGAGTTTTAAATTGTGCACTGAGAGCAAAAATGCAGCGTAACTGCAGCTGTTTTACTCATGTGCCCTATGACGTTACCCCTTTTGTTGCTTTGTAACACAAAGGTCTTCTTGCTCTGACAGAATGCTTATTGTAGGCTTGTCACTTTTTTTTGGTGAACAAACCGCAAAAAATAAATAACGCCCCACATCCTGCGTGGCAGACGGTTTCCTCTTATTGAGCGCTGCAGAAGTACAGCTGCTGCGGTTCAGGCTGTTTTGAACTGTAGTTGCACTGGAAGACACCTGTCACTTGGCAGCAATGCAGCCACTTGTTTACATAGTTGTTGGTTGAAATATGCAAGTGAAATTGCATCAACTTTTGATTCCTGTGCCCTGGTTTTATATGTTGGGACAAATGAAAAATGATTTGTTTTTTGGCCAGATTTTCTAAATTAACTTTTTCAGAAATGCATCAGATCACTCATTGTTTCTTGAACATGCAATAACTTTTGTACGATTTTATCATTCTCTTCAGAATCCTTGCTTTTTCCAGAATGATGTGCAGGAACTGTAGCTTCTCTATCACGTCGATTACGGCTGATGTCTTTCTGGCTTGGCGGGTGTGCTGCAGAGCATCAGACTATGAAAACTCCTGCTTTCTTGGAGGTGGCCACATTGATGATCAATTAATCAAGTGGATCTGATCAGCAGCACCTGCCCAGGGAAGCAGCAAGTGTGTCTTAAGTTTTTCACACAAAGCTTTTACATTTTGGCATCAGTGGCGCCTAATTAACAGTGACAATCATACCAGTAGCTTTTGGACAAACGTAGGCCTCATATATTCTTTCCTGTGTCCCTAATGGCTGGTCTGTCACAGCTGGTCAGTGAAAATAGTTTGTCAGAAATGTCAGTTTGGTTTGTAAGAAAGGTTTTGTTGAGTCTTTTTATTTAATTTTAGAGAAAATCCACATCAAACATTTCTTTATGATGAAAATATTGTCTTCCAAATTATTGTTTTGCACTTAGAGGGGCTTTAACTAAATCAAAATAATAATGTGGACCTCAGCTCTGACTTCACCCTTTACCGTCTCCTCACGTTTCCACCTCTATCTACCTTGATGACAGTTTTTGACACTTTTGGTGCCGATAACTTTGGACGGGCAATATTAACTGAAAAGCTAGCTGTGCTAACCATAAAGCACTGGTCATCAGTCATTCGATTGATGCTAAAGCGCTAAGCCAACATGAGGGTTAGCGGGAGCTAATGCTGAAGCACTATCCCAACATTGTATTTAGTAGCAGCTAATGCTAAAGTGCTAAATACAACCATGTTAATATCTACCATTTCTTCATTAGGGTCAAATTTGTTATTGAAGAATTCTTAACAGTCTAATCAAAACTTCTACACAGATGTCAAACTTTATTCAACATCTGATTACAAAATAGCCAAATAAATTGGCAATCTAGAATTTATACGTAAAAAATTCATTTAAGGGAAGCTAAGTATGCTATCCATCCATCCATCCATTTTCTAACACCCTTGTCCCTAATGGGGTCAGGAGGTGCTGGTGCCTCTCCAGCTACGTTCCGGGCGAGAGGTGGGGTCACCCTGGACAGGTCGCCAGTCTGTCGCAGGGAAACACAGAGCTAAGTATGCTAAGCGCTTTGAAAGTTAGCAAAAGCGTTAATCAAAAAATTAGATTAGGGGAAGAGTGCCCATAACAGCAAGTAACTGATAAAATAGCTGTGTTTTAGCACCAGTGGGGTGACTGTGCCTCTCTGGGTAGAGTAGTTGTCCTGCGATCAGAAGGTTGTAGGTTCGATTTCAGTTTCCTCCTGTCACATGTTAATGTACTCTAGTGTAAAAATGCGACTCTAGTGTAAAGTGCTTTGAGTGGTCAAAATGATTGGAAAAGCGCTATATAAGTTCAGTCCATTTACCAATAAGGTCTATCTAAGCATGGTCTGTGCTTTACAGTCAGTGGATCAGCTGAGACCTTGACACGCAAACGGGGTCAGTCGTACGACATCAGCAGGACATCCACAGCAAAGGTTGCAGTGGTGCAAAGTCCAGCTATGTGTGAATGGGAGGGAAGCGATGCTGCGCAGTAGGTAATGATTCACTAACCTGCTGAGCAAAAATTGATCTGAGATATCAAAACTTTTGTCCCTCATACACAGATTGAGTTAGTTTTAATGTGTTTTAACTTCAAATCCATAAACTTCTCTGCTGTTTTCAAGCATTTGGAATCAGATAGGAGCTCTGTTGTTTCTGCTTAAACTGTCTAAGATCACACTTAAAAAAACAAAAGTTCATTTTGGTGCCACCTCTTTGCTGAGGAGAGGAAATAAATACTTTTGTCCAAAGTGGGAGGAAAACCTCGCATGATTTTGCTTTTATTCTCCTTAATAAACGGCAAAATGCGTTTTCAAAAGAGTTTTTAATTAGTATAAAGGTTATCACTAACTTTTTTATTATTTTTTTTACTAAGGTTTTGTTGTTTCTGCTCATCATGTGGCAAGTGTAGGTCATGGCTGTGTTCAAAGTTGCTATTTTCAGCTTAAAACACTGTTGCTGATGGTGCTTATAAATCTGCTGATATTTTTTTCTGTGTCTGTTTTGACTGCCTATCAGATGCTGCAGCTACTCTAGGCTTGCCAGGTCTTTGATGTAATTGATCAAATCCTGGATGGACCCACTGCTGGTCTGCATTTGGATCAAATTGCATCCAAACTGGCATGCTTAACTAGTTTGGTTAGCGAATTTTTAAATACTTTTAAAGGTGGCGTTACTTGAAGTGACACTTGATGATTCACATTTTAATCTGAACGAATGCAGGATGTCTGAGTTCCCTAAAAAAATTAATATGTTCTCCGGGTGGGGAGGAAATATTTGGGCTTGTTGGATTTTCCTATTTCCAGTCGTGCTGTCGTGTACAGCCAGCTTCAGTTCCTCGATCACCAGCATCAGCAGCAGTTCTCAGGAATGTGCTTCAAGTTCTCTCCGATTCCTGATCGGCTTCCTCGTGCACAGACTGGTTTCCTTGCTTGAATCACATCTGATGGTGAACCAACCCAGCTGAGTGAGTGGATGACTGGTCTGTTAGCCAGCTGGCTGCATGTCTGGTTGTGTTTGGGAATCGGAGGCGATAAATGAGAGTGAGTTAAAAAAAAGAAAAGAAGAGAAAAATGATGTGGGAAGCAGAGTGTTTGCATCGGAGCAATCGCCTCGGTAGATCGTTGCTATTGTTGTTTTGGTTGTTCCGTTTGGTGGCTGAATCACAGAAATGATGCAGAGCAGGTCTGAGGAGGAAATACGGGAAATGTCAGCAGGGATAAACGAAACTGGATGGAGATGCATTAAAATCCCTCATCACCCAACATGTCACTACTTTAAATCAAAGAAGACTGGCCCATAGTGACATAGGGTTTGAAATCAATTAATACTTGAAAACTCTGAACTTGGATTGATTTATTGTTTTCTGTGTTAAGGAATGCTGAAGCAGGGATCTCCAACTCCAGCCCTCCTAAATGTTGCAAGGTAACCTAAATGTTACCTTGCAACATTTAGATTCCAGTCACGCAGCAGGCCAGGGCGACCAAAATCGGATTTTTTATTTATTTTTGCCCCAAATGCGACTTGGATCTGACTTTTTCACTGTAGTTTGAACAGAGCAATTCCAATCTGTTCACCTCACAAAAAATTCGATTTTTGCCACCTCCATATCGCCACCTTCCTAAAGTAATGGCATAAGTTATTTTTTGCCAAACATTTGATTTTTTTTCCTTGTTTTTTCCTAAATCATCTTTTGGTAAAAAAAAAGAAAAAAAAAAGACATAGGACATTATTTTAGGAAGGTGACAACATGTGGTTATAAATCGGGTATGTATCCAGTAGTTTTCAAAGCATCTACAGTCTGAAAATGAAGGATAGTAGCTATTGATGGGTGGAGTTGGGAATAACACGAGGTTATTCTAAAAAGTTAGCCATTTTTAATTAAAAATAAGGCTGATGAAAGCAGAAATTATTCAGAGTTCTGGTTTTATTTAAAATTTTCTCTCCTAATTCAAAAAATATTTTTGTGTTCCTTTGCGTTTGCAACAGAGCTTTCTAAAAATGCTACAGAACATGGACATGAGATGGCTTTACACGCCCATCTCAAGTACCTTGATGGACCTTAAAAATGCTACTGACTCAAAAAATGACAATGAAAAAAAATAAATGAATGTGACAGTTGGAGCTATCTGCAGGTCCAAATTTCAGCTCTGTTTAAAAGTTTTAGTTTTTTGTCATTTTCAAACAGTCTACAGATAATTTCAAGTTTTTGGTGTGTTGACGTTTGAACAGACTTTGAAATACTCTATGAAAAACTTGCAACTGAATCTGTTACCTCTGATTCTGTCTCATTCACTCAGCTGTGATGTATTATTTTGAAAACGGACTGGTGTGATTGTGTTTTTTTTGTGTGAGTTCCTGAAATAGGTAGAAGGGACTTCTCCATATGATAAAGAAAAAAATGGCTAAACATTCAGAATTCAGGTAGAAACTTTTCTCTTTTTTTTTTTTTGCCTTAGAATCAGTCGGTAAAGGGAAGTAGAGTTGTTGGTTTCTCTCTATTGCTTTTTTCCCCTCTGTTCACTGGGTTGTCTTGCTCAGGCCGGACTGCTTCGGGGCTTTAGCTCTATTTATAGAGACACATCTCTGTTTATATGACGAAGGCAGAGCAGAGCAGAGGAGGCCAATTCTCTCGTCATGATACCAAAAATTGAAGCTCGCTCACCAGATCCAGGCTCAGAATTGAAATGTTTGAAACACCAGCAGAGCTGCTGTAGGCCCAAGATTCACACACAGCTGCTGATCTGCAGAGATTCCCAAACTCTTTACCAACTTAAAGTAGATTTGAGCCTGGGATGGAGAGTGGAAGGGAGACTTAAAGGTAGATTTAAAGTTATGATCTGAGAGGGAAACTGGTTTCACACTGGTTGGACTTGTAACCAGTTATGAACCGCTCAGGGACTCCCCTTTATGTCGTGATCTGACTCTGTTACAGGAGGCTCAGGCTGCCGCAGTACAAGGATGAGGAGCTTGCTGCAGCTCTGTCATTCCTCCTCCTCTTCTTCTTCCTCCTTCACCTCCTCCTCCTCTTCCTCCATGTTTTCCACCACTAGTACATTCTACACATTCACACCATCTGGAAGTGACACTGAGATGAATCGAATTTCCACTAAATGCAAGCTTGATTTCATTGGTTGTCTAATCATTAATCAAGATACAAAAGAGTACAATGTTAGCCAAAATACTGTATCCTGCAGAAAAAAATAAATAAAAAATTAGGTGTTGGAGGAGAATTGATTTGCATAGTTGTTGCAGAATGGCTGATTTAACACTCATTGGTTAATTTTTGTATCACTCTCACTTTGGAATAGATCTGTTACGTAATTGTCAAAGTGACCTTGGCAAGTAATGGTAATGACTTCTTGAAGTCTTCATTGCCAGGTCAAAGCATGACACCCCCCATTCGATTTAAAGGTACTTCCAAAGTACTTTACAAGACAAAATAGTTTGATTACACAATCATATAAAATCTCATATGATCCGTACGTAATTAAGCCAAAGTGTGAGTAAACCTTCAGCCACCTGTCTTATCTGAGTTTGTGGAAATTGTAGACTCTTGTGACTAGGGCTGAAATGATGAATCATGATGATTAGATTGAAATACTCATCAGCTAATTGAGTAATCGACTAATCGTTAAACTCTAAAAAGACCATTAGCTGAAAACCCCCCAACATATTCAGAGCATTAGCTAATTTTCTCTGATTTCATCTCCATAATAAGTCTGTTCTATCTTGGTGATAAATTTTCACAGATGTTGAGTCAAAAACTTTCCTTTCTTTTCTTCATCTTTAACTGCTCTGTCCACAATAAACATTTCAAGAAATAGTAGATGGTAGAAATCTGAAGAATAGGAGAAATAGAAATGAGGGGAAAAAAACAAGAAGTGTGTGTGTGTGTGTGTGCGTGTGTGTGTGTGTGTAAGGACCCATACACACACTAACACACACCTAACCAATTTCCCCGGGAACAGCTTGGCCTGCCCAGTGGCCATCTGTGTTGACAGTATATTTAAGTGACAGTTTAACTCAGTCTGCCTTGATGTGCTAATCATCCTTGTATATTTTATGATTTTGGCATCATAACATTTACAGTCTGTTGAGTCTAAAGAAAAGATGCAAACTTCCCAGTGGAGCTACCTGATAGTCTTACAATGTGTATTTACATAAAAAATGCATAAAAAAAATAATAGGTGGTATCACATTTTTAAATTGTTATTTGGAAAACATTTTGGATATTCCTTCAGTAGAACTTTGTACAAGCTACTGACGTAAAAGATGTTGCATTAGTGGTTGCTATAGCGATTCCCTCCGTTTCTGGTGGGAATGAGTAGTCCACAACGCCACTCTCTTCATCCAGCAGGAAAAAAACAACACACAAACAAGATCTTAAGACTCCACCAGAGTCGAACTATAGATCATATCGCATAAAAATTGGTCTCATCATGAATGTACTTTTTTTGTTGTTTTTTAGTTGTGGTACCTTGCAGTAAAACCAGCACTTAGTTTAAACTTTTATAGGCTTTTAACAGGCTTCTGCAGAAGCTACCGAGACAATTTATTCCCTGGAATTGGTTGCATTGCAGCAGCTTTATATCCTGAGGGCAAATATTGCGAATCAATCTTGAACTATGTGCCATTCCATCCGCCCTGTGCATATTAAACATAGAAATAAAAAAGTTATGTGTATGAGTTTTTTTGTATTTTTATGCATTTTGTGCATATAAATACAAAATGTCAACACTTGTATCTGTAAATCTGTTATAATGTTTTGATAAAACGTATAATGATTTAAAACAACCAAAAAAGGTCATTAGTAGCTTCACTCTGAAAATTTTAGAGGGACTTGGTTTACAGTGCCAACAGTAGTCATAATGGAAACCATCAGTCCAGTCCTGTTTTCAGCTTCCTTTAAGTAGTTATGTTCAAAAGATGACATTAGTTTAAAATATTAACTGGAATGTGCTTTAAAGAAATGATTATTGTATGTTGTGCAGGAAATAAGACTTTTGAAGGAGTTAGTCTTGAACACAAAAACAAACAAAAAAAAAAAAGCAATTTGTTTCTTGCCTTTTTCTAATCAAAATTTAAAGGTATGGCTTTTAAAATATTCATTGTTGCAGCCTAACTGGAGCTGAAAAGTTATCCGAGGCTGACCTCTGACCCTCTGTGTTTTGAATATCAAATAATATTTCTAAAATATTAGTAGAGTGGCTTTGGTAAATATTATTTGTATACTTCATGTTGGTAATGTCTGCACTGGTTTGACACAGACTGTTAAACTACAAACAGCTGTTACGTTTTATTTTGAAAAAGCTCTTTTAGACAAAATAGAAGCAGACAATGATATTTAATTAAAGTTACTGACGTCCATGTTGGTAGCAATAAAAAAAAAACAAAGCAACTGTGGTTGTGAAAGAGGTATTAGCCAGACGACGAGATGACAGAAAGTCTATCTAGGTTATTGTTCATTGTCTCATGAGATGGTGTGGACAAAATGAGACTTCAAGTTTTCCTTTAACTGTCATTTAAAGCCTTTTTTTAATAAAATCTTTTGTTGTGGTTTGAAAAGAAAACTTTTTTGACAGGATTTGATTAAACTCTGTCTTCTGATTTGGCTACATTAAGTTCTTAAGTGAAGATTATTGGACTTTCTGTCATTTAAAAAAGGTGAAAAGTTATTTTCTCTTTAAGCTCTGACAACGATAGAAAAAGAGTTTTAACTCACGTGAAGTTCCTCTTTACAAAATGTAGAAATTTTGTAGGAGATCTTTTTTGTCGTTATCTTACTAACTTAACATTGATTATTGGTATAGTAACTAGTCTGTTGTGAACAAAAGCCTCAGCTTTTGGAGTGCCGTAATAGAGAATCACAACTGTCCAAAATGTCCAAACTATAACCAAATGTCGTTTTGAACAAGTCAACTTTAGCACTGCAGCGCAGCTAGCTGCTATACACAGGCAAGTATCAGTTCAAAGCTTTGGTAAGGCATTATTTAAAAAGTTATATAATTATTCATTTGTTGATTTTTTTTGCTATTAAAAGCTCCAATGAGTCATTTCCTAAACATTACTTAATGATCCATGTGTTTTTTTCAGTAATAAAGAAGACAAAAGACATGCTTATTTGAAACTAAATCTCTATTGACCAAGCTATAACGTCAGAACCTCAGTGCTACTGCAGGAATTTCAAAAAGTAACAGTTCAAAACTCGTGGAAGCTGTTCTTTTTTTTTTTTTTTTTTTTTTTTTTTTTTTTTTTTTAGTTTTGAGATTCATTTGTTTTTTTTTGGTATAAAGAAGGAATAACAATAATAACAGTTGAAGCAAAAATCTCTCTTGTTCCTGTTCATGTCCAAGCCAGTGTTTGCATTGAAGTATAGGAAGTTTGAAATGCACAAGTTTAAACTGCCATGAAGTGTTTCTTCAAACATGGACATTTTTTGCCATTTACCGATGATTTAGAGAGATAACTGTTGCAGTTTGTGTGTTTAATAGTCTTCCGTACTCAGGTTGTAAAATCTATGCTGTAGCGTGAATTTATCTAATAGCAACAGTATTAAAAACGCTACAGCATGTCAAGCACAAGAAGAAGTACGACAATAGATTTTTTTATCCCAGGTCTATTTAGAGAGAAGATCAGATCTGAATTTGCCCACAGCACCTCTTGGAAAACTTTTCCCATGTGCCTGATGGAGGCATCTGTCAGCGTTGTTTGTGTACGCAGGCGTGGTGGTGGCCGTTTGGAGAACACGCCCCGTCTCTTCTGATGTCAGCAAATCGCAGGAAGCAGAGTTGAAGTTCACGTGAAGTTCATGAAAGGTCAAGAGGATTTGCCATGTGGGCTTCTGCTCCTGAAAGCTCAGCTTTGTCAGGGCCGTTGGCTGTAATAACACACCTATTCATGTTTGAATTGCTCTACTTTTTATTTTCCACTCTTATCTCGTTTTGTATCCATCTTTTTATTTGCTGCTGTTCACTGTCTCACTGGGGGTCAAATTAATAAGCTATCATTCAAGTATTTTAGTGACTTATATCCTTTTGTGTATAATATCTGGCTAAAAATATTGCAGCACATCGTTTTCTTCTTTGATTACATCTTGTTCTGTTTTGCCTTTCAGTTGAAATCATAAACTCTAAACACAGGATATTTTCATCATAAATGCCACTTAGTGCAAGTGAAAGCATGCTGGAGGTTTACTACCAGCATGTTGTACTGCCAGAGGACTCGGAGGCAGTTACTTGTGTGTAAACACACATACGTTCACATCCTGACTCTGGAGATGATATCAGCGTAAAGACGGGCTGGAAATCATTCTATGGGAATGAGGCTGTCTCAAAATGTGTGAACGTAAAATCCGATCACGCAGTGTTGTGTTCAAAAATATAAAAGAAGATTTTTGTTTTAATTAGCTCATTTTTAATGAAGCTGTTCTAAATGTAGATGTCTAGATTTTGATTGCACTACAACACTTAGCATTTCCATGAAATCTTAAATTAACCACTAAATATTTCAAAACATATTTAGTGTCTTTAATACATAATTATGTATTAAAGAAAAACAAAGCAAAAACCGAAAAACTATGTGTGAAAACTAAGTTGCTTTCCTGGAATTTCAGTAAGGAAATAATCAGTCAGTTCTTCAAACAATATGCACTAAGTGACTGATTGTGACCTAAATAAAAAAGAGTTTAGATAGTTGCCCTGGTCTGGAGTGTACAGGAGTAGGTTAACACTGTACTTGGACAGAAATGCCTAAGAAATGTGGCTACCCATCACTCGGGGAAGGGTCAAATAATAGGTGGTGTCACATTTTTAAATTGTTATTTGGAAAACATTTTGGATATTCCTTCAGTTCGCCCTTTTAAAGAAGGGCAAATATTTTTGCAGGTCAAAAATATTTGAAATAACTGTCAATATTCTCAAAAGTGGACTTCCCAGGAAATTTATCTTAAAACAAAACGAGGGCTCCGTCTCAGACTCTACAGCTTTCGGTTTTCATGGTAACTTTTTAAGGTCATGACCAGACCAGAAAAGGATTAACAAGTCCAAAACTACCTCACGTAAAATCCAAAGCCCTTTTTGCAAAAAAAAAAAAAATATTTTTCTTTAAATTTATTTCATATGTTTTGTCTTTCATCAACCTTTTCTAATGTGATTCTTCAAAATACACCTTAAAAACATCGATGGCAGCTCTATTAGTTGACCATGGACCCCTCTGTCGAGTCTTGATACATGAAACTTGGCCTGAACTGATTCACAGCAGAATAGTGATCCAAAACACAGCAGCCAATCCTCAAATGAATGAAATAATGAAAATAAATTCTGATTAAATTGTTTAAAATTGTTAGACTACAGGTTTCACACTAAGGTCTTGGTTCTAAACAATTTTGCTTCTTTTCCTAATCTCTTTAACTTTACTTTTTTCCCCCTCCAATCACCTAACTGTCTTCTTTAATTTGGTTAATGAAATGAAGAGCCTATCAGTAAACATAACTTCTGATTTACAGTTGAAGAGAACAAGGATTTAGAGCTTTGACTTTAAGTTTGGTTTTGAAAAGGGAGCGGAGACACGTTGGCACTGGATGTTCAAAGGAAAGGAAGTGTGTGAGTGTGTTCACTACGGAGGCCTGAGTGGGTCTGAATGTGCGCTTCCAGTGGAGACGTGTGATGTAAATTACGTGAATGAGTGCGGTAGTGGCGGACAGAAGGGGTTTGTTAAGTGTACGGGACACGCATTCCTCTCGCTGCGAGTGTTTGCTGCATGCCGGTGTTGACACGCTCGCGTGTGTGTGTGTGTGCACTGTGTCTCGTGTGTTTGTGTGGGGACAGTGGCCGTGTCACCTTAGATTAAGCCTGGATGCAGAGCTGGTGATGGTGATGATGTTGGTGGTGGAGCAGAGCGACTCCCCCGTGCCCACCAACACAGTCATTCACCGGGGGGGGTGAAGGAGCCCGTCTCTGTGGCAACCGCGGCGGCGCTGCCAAGGCGGCCACAAAGAAAAAGTGAAAAGAGGGGAAAGAAAGAGGTGAGAGGAAGAGGAGAGAGGGTGGTGGGTGTGTCAGTTCCGAGAGAGGAGGAAGATAATCTGTTTCTTTTTTTTTTTTTTTTTTTTTTCCAGGGTAAAGGCTACACACTTGCACGGTTTCTCATAAAAATGATGATAAGGGATTCAGCTGAAAATAGAAATGAAACCAAATAAGACTGAGGTTATCTGTTCTCCATGGTTTCCCCTCACCTTTTTTCCTGTGACTTCATCGTTGTGAGGTCGGGCTTTTGAACTGGAGTCCCAGCTGGTGGTTGTCTGAAACCGTTACTCCACTTGACTTGATAAAACTCTGAAGTCTATTTCACTGTTTGGTTCCTGTAAATAAAAGATTCATAAAACAGGAGCACACTCTCTCTCTCCCTCACCGACAACAGCTTTGATTTGGACTGAGAACGGTGAGAGTTTTAAGATGGAGCATTTCTTCATTCCAAGCAGACACTTTTTTGTAATCTTTTCACGCAGTTTTGATCCCTATGAGAAAAAAGAGCATCGAAAGTCTATAGAAAAACTCTTTGAATACCTTTGGAAAGCTTTGATGACTATTTGTTAATATTACTTCAAAATATTGCAAGAGAATCTTGCTTCTTGGAAAAGAAATGTGAAGAAAAATGAATTCTTTAAATTTACATGGTCACTCATAAAAAAAAAGTTATTTTTTGGGTTGTTTTTTTTTTTTTTTTACATATTTGTTAAACTGTCACTACGTTATGACAGTGTAATTTGAGACAGAAAATCTGTGAAAAGCTTGATCTCCACCACCTTCTCCCTGAGCTACTACTGTCGCCTGAAGAAATGCACCGTTCCTGACCTGAACATCCAATCAGAGTCAGGAGGAGGGTCTTAGCGCTGTCAATCATCTTCATTTTTCACACCCGGGTTTGTGGTTTTCCAGTCTGTTGCAATTTACCCTTACAGGAAAACCGTTTATCCGTCATCATTGGTGGCAATGCTAACTAGCCTAGCATTCACAACAGGCTATGCTTCAGTGTAGCGGAGAAAAGGGGAGGGAGGAATGAGCAGTTCCACATGGAGGTTGGTTGACAGCACTAAGATCTGCCTCCTAGCTCCGATTGGTTGTTGCTCTGGGAGCACTGGGAGCACTGGCAGAAGGCAAATGAGCTGTTGGTGTGAAAGTGAATTAGACTTTATTGACTATTTTTTTCTTCAGTGACTGTCAAAGAACAGATGTAGAGCTCTCAATGTGTGTCACCACTACAAAGTAGCAGAAAGAGAGGTTTGCATCAACCTAATGGAGCACTTCAAATGTGAAACTGAACCATGATGATTTAATTTACCACATTGTGAACCTGCTGGGGGGAAATCAGCTGTTGAAATAAGAAATTGAAATGTTTCTCTTTGAAAGGTGGCACATACTGCGACGATGAGAAGTAGGTTATTGAAAAACAAAAAGAGGAAGACGTGTCTCCTGCTGGGCTGGTCTCAAAAAATGCCACCTTTCCCTTTTTAGCCTCACTGAGATGACATTGATAAGATGGGTGAAGTAATGGCCTCAAAAGCTAGCTGGTACAATCTAAATTACCAAAGGGTATAAAAGTTATTTACCTGCACAGACACATACCTTACATGCAACAAGCTTTCCTCTTTTCTCATTTCTACTGTAGCGTAGCCTTATCACAGTGTTTACACACCTAGGGCTGTGGTTTTCCAATCCGTTGCAGGTGAGAACTAATTTTAAACTGTAAATACTTGCTTTTTGACATTGTTTTTGTTTATGTAAAATCTCCTCAGAAGCCTTTTTTTTTTTTTGTTGGAATACTTCAACCACAATGATTAGTGGTGGTTTCCCAACCTATTGGTTTCTGTGCTAAACCTTGGCACCAACATTTGGGCATCTTGGAGATCACTGCTAGATGAAGATGTTTAAAGCTTCCCTTTAAGTCTACGTCAGTGCACCAGAACAGCTGAACTAATCTATGGTTTTAACTGTGCGGTCTTACTCCTATAAATCATGTTGAAATGGAATAGAAAGCTCCTATTTGCATCAGTGTTTATGTAAGATGAACAAAAAGATCAGATATCCCAATGTAATGCACACCAATCCTCAACAGAAAATCAGAATACAACATGGGGACGATTAAATATTTACTTGATGACACCGTTTTTAGCGACATATTGAGATGACTCCAATTTGGCTCTCTGGCTATAGAAAACCAAATCCATTCTTGTGTTCGTTTTCTTCCTTTAAATGCCTCTAAATCTGACACCATGGTCCTGAACCAGAAAAGAGTAGTGTACCTTCTCCTGCCCAAGTGGAGGAGTTTAAGCAACTCAAAGTCTTCTTCACAAAGGAGGGAAAAATGGAGCGGGAGATTGATAGGTACACTGGTGGTGCGTCCGCAGTGATGCGTCGCTGTACAGGTCTGTTGTAGTGAAGAGAGAGCTGAGTCAAAAGGCGAAGTTCTTGATTTGCTGGTTAAGCTACTGTTCCTACTCTCATCTATGGTCAAGAGATCTGGGTATAATGACTGAAAAAACTGGACAATATGGCTGAAAGATGTATCACAATATAAGTGTTTCATTTCAGTTGATATCGATAATTATTGATTAGTATTTAGTTTTACTTCTTTTTTGCTCTTTTTCTCCTCTCATTGTATGCTGGTATCAGCAGATGTAAATCACTTTGTGTTTGAATTGAAACATTCGCTACAAATGTAGGTAGTGCTTTACGGATTGGAATAAATACTGTATGTTTGTGAGAAGTTGTGACCGCTGGTCATTCTGAATTAGGTGTGATATTTGGAGAGGTACTTTGACCACACAGCCTTGATGCTCGGACAGGAAAAATGTGCACTAACTTTTTGTTGAATACGTGAGGGTGCGTGGGTGTTGTGTGTGTGTGTGTGTGTGTGTGTGTAGGGAACTGGTGGCCGGCTTTGCGTCAGCTGGGTGTGGTGTGATAACAGACAGCTTCTCTCTCTCTCTGAGAGCGTTTTGCCTGCCAGATGGAGACACACCCAGTTTAGCTCCTCACATTCACCGTCTGTGTTTGTGGTTCTGTTGTTGTTTTTTTTTATTATTTCTGACCCAACATTCAGGCGACTGCAAGGCAAGAATATGTTACTGTATGGCACAGCTTTTGTTTTTCTGGCGATTGAATTGTAGAAACAAACTTAAAGGATGAGAGGTCTCTGGAGACGGGCCGTGTTTGGCTCAATTCCAGTTTACAGCATCTGTTGGTCATAAAAAAAAAAAAAAGAAATCAGTGAAGCAAAAAATCCTTAAGAGACCAAATAATCTGAGCTGCAATAACAGAAATATCTTAATGATCATTGGATGCATATCCAGGAATTAAATTTAGTTGAAATCAATTGAATTTTTGCTGTAATTTTTAGCAATAAAGACCAGTCATCAGTCAGATTCTGGGCCAAATTAATCTAAGTTTTAAATTAAATTGAGGAAATTCAGTTGACAATTTATTGCCAAATATGAAAATTGAAGCAATGCCTTGTTCTGAGCAAGCATTTGGTGAGAGTGGGAAGGATCTGCTCACCTTAAACAATAGAAACCTCAGCAGATTCAGCCTCACTATTTATTTTGTTCCTACAATGATTACAAATAATGCATAAATAGAGATTATGGTAAAAATAGGAAAGTGATAATATGTGGTTATTAGTCTTTAAGCAGCCTATGCCTATAGCAGCTAAATCACAGTCACTTTAAGCCTAGTATCAAATGTAGAACGGGTGAATGTCTCAGGGAGAAAAACACACCAAGCAGTCTTTTTAAGAAAGACTGTGGACAAAGTCATCAGCAGTGTGTGTGTAAAACAAAACACATCCTTACTGATTGAGGAGAATTAAGAGGGTAAGTAGCAGCAGGTGCTGATCAAATGTATTGATGAACTGATCGCCTGCGAGTAGAAAAGTCATTAGGAAATGATCCTATGGATGCAACAGTTGCTGCTTGTCAAACAGAGAAGTGTTGCAAGTCTGTAAATATACGGAGAGAATTCTTCCCTGGTGTCGATGTCTCAGCAGGTTCATCCTGAGGTGAACCCCTGCAGTACTCCAAGGCATTGCAAAATCTTAATCAACTGACGCAATGTTGTAGAAAAAGAGAGGGCCAAAAGCTTTCGACGGCGATGTACTAGACAGATAGTCATGCAGACAAGAACTACTGAAGGTGGTTTTACAAGTTGCTAAGCCATAAGGTGGAGTTTTTCCTCTTTTGCTTCTGATATTGAACGAATAACATGCTGTAAAATAAAAAGAAAAAGTCGCTGTCCCTTAGATCATCTACAAGCTGCAATCTGGTGTTTTATTTTATCTTTTTTTTTTTTTTTAGAAAATCAGTTCAAACAAGATAACACATGAATATCATCTGTACGACTTCAGCGGTCATTATGTTACTTTTTAGAATATCTTGATATTACCTTTGATGTATGGATGGACAGATAAACTGATGGAAAGGTTAATGGTTGGGTGGATGGACAGATATGTGGATGAATGAAGAAATGGAACTATGGACCTGTAGACAGAGGGAAAGAAGGTAATGGATGGATACATAGATGGACAGAAGGTAATGGATGGATGATAGATTGATAGACGGTGGTAGCTGGATGTATGGACAGAAGGAAATGGACAGATGAATGGACTGATAGGTTAATGGAAGGAAAGATTGGAAAAAAAAAGTAAGTTCCATATTTTTCAAAACTTTTCCACACATTTTTTTTCCAAACTTTTCCAAATCTATCTATCTATATATATATGTATGTATGTATTTTTTAAAATATAAAATTAAAGACCCCCCTGTGCCCTCTTGTTTGCATTTAGTGATGTTATCTCTGCGTCCTTTCCGGTTAAATGTCGCTGTCAGTTCCTACACGTCTGCATGTGAAGCAGCGTTGCAAGATTCCTCAGTAACTCTGACCTTGTTTTCGTCAGATTCTCCAACTGCTGAGAAATTTTCCTTGAAGCATGTTTTCTTTGTCCTATAGGACGTCGAGGAACATGCATGACTGTTCTTGCCGAGGAATGTCAAACACATCTTAGTCAGAGGTATCATGTAATCAGTGGATAGATTTGTGAATGCCTGACAGCTGGCGACTTGGTTTCCGCTTTATGTTCAGTGCTAGAAGGAAATCTATAGATTATATAGATAGTCCCAAAATAAAAAGGTAATGTTTTAATGAACATATTTGTTTTAAATACTGTATTGTATTGAGCCTTTTTCTCAACATTTACAGATTGAATATTTTTTTCTTAAGCTTTATATGATAAACATCCCAACTAGATTTTTCTACTAAGAGCATGAAACTCTCACCACCATATTTCACCAGTAACTACCGGTTGGTCTTTGAACTTTAAGAAATGTCCTCCTGACAGAGTGGTTCTAGCTCTAGGATGTTGGTGTGTTTTCCAACAATTTTTATTATGTTAGTCTTAGGGTGGAAACATCAAATAATAAAGCTCTCTAGCTAGCTTTCCAGGTAGCTACATACATTCAGCTAGCTAGTTACCAATATTCAGCTAGCTAGCTATAAATATGTAGTTAGCCATCAATCTGTCTTAATTTTTGTTCTGCTAGTTAAAAGTTTGTGGTTGTAAAGATTTACCTGACTGTGTAAGTCTTAAGCTACTCCTAATTTATAGATATTCTCCTTCATGGCAGTCATTTATTTATCAAAGTTCATTCGTTTTATTGTGAGTCTGTGTTCCTGGCCATGATAGAATATTCTCACACCATTAGAAAAGAGAAAACAGGACATATGGCAAACAAAAGAAGAAACATCTCTCACGAAAAAAAACACCCCTAAGCTGACAGAGAGTACTTTAAAGTCATTTTAGGAAACAGGGATTTAAAAAGTTCCTCTAAAGGTCTGACACTGTTATTGCTAAAATACCATTTTCTGTCTGACAAATGGTTTGCTGTCAGAGTTTGGTAGCAAAACAAACCACAGCTGAAATCCAAATGAAAAACACTGAAAAACATTCAAAACGCTTGGAGAATTTTTGACTAGATGATTTAAAGAATTGCAAGAACATCTGA
Organism: Alfaro cultratus; assembly: GCA_903066825.1. Classification (NCBI taxonomy): domain Eukaryota; kingdom Metazoa; phylum Chordata; class Actinopteri; order Cyprinodontiformes; family Poeciliidae; genus Alfaro; species Alfaro cultratus. The sequence continues at coordinate 81,588 of CAEFZX010013463.1, read as the reverse complement.
CTACTTTGAAGGCAAAAATAAATACACATGCTTTCTGACATCTTTTTAATTATACTAGATGCAAATCTCACTTATTAACAGTTTTAGCCTCAAAGTACCGCTACATGTGAATCCTTGAAGCAAATTTTGCTGAAGTCATAACTCATTCGATATTTCAACACCTTATGCTCATGGTTACACATTGCTACAGAGAAGTATCTTGTTTCCTCTCAGACCATCGGATCACCTCGAACTTTCCGCTTCCTGGGACGTAAGCCCCCTCTGAAGGGGGCTGTGGCCCTTTAAGGGGCGTTTGCCGCGCAGTTCTCAGCTGATGCAGGGGTGGAGGGAGTGAAACTGTCAGGGAGTGGCTGGAGGACTGAGATAAGTTGGTTTTGTGTGGCTCGATGTGAAGCAGAAGTAGCCCTGTTGTAGTTTCTGTGCTATTTGGGACTTTATCAGCCTTGTGATGTAACCAGAATGAGTGTCTGCTCACCTTTTTTGTGTTGCGTATTGCAGGAGCTGATGTTAGAAATTGTTTCTCATCTGAATGAAGTATGAAGTTATACAGAAAATATCATAATCAAAAAAGTTGCATAGAGGTTTTTACATTTATACTCCAGAGGCATTGATAAAGTTTCAGTAACATGTGCCCACAAATAAAAATCGTGTGCTACTGAAGAAATGGAATCCAAATCAATTCACATTCATGATGCATAACAACGAGCCCAGTTATAGCAGATCAATTCAAAAGATTTACAGAATTTGTTAGTCCCACACCAACGTTGACTTAAATTAAGAGTGCTCAGTTACAAGAAAATGAACATCTCTAAATTTTAAATCCTTTGGTGATATAAATAAATCTAGCACAACAATCTTATACTTTGAAAATACTTCATAATTGCAAGAATCTTATGAAAAAAAAGGTTAATCCTGATGTGATCAGATCAGAATTAAATATAATATTCATTTATTTGTCCCTTTGGAGTGAAATTTCTGAGTATAAGAAGCAAAGCAATGTGTGAGTAGAAATACATAATAAATAAAATGTAAAAATAAATGTTTAATAAACAGAACAATACTTACTTAGGCATGTTTATTTTTTATTTCTGTATTCTGTGCAAAAATACAGAAAGATCTGATGTATATACAGATCCACATGAAAATAGAAGCTTTACTAAAAAATATATAGAAGCAACGTTGTTCAGAACTTGTCTATAAGACTTTCCTACAACAGAAAAATGGAATGTGCATTAGATTAAGAGCATAAAAATACAAGACAATAGTTTGGTTTGAAGCCTTTCTTAGATATACAGCATTATTAAGGAGCCACTTCCTTCCTTTTCATCTCTGGATTATTGTAGGTGTCTGTCTGAAAGCAAACTTCATTTGAAAAGAAAACCAAAACTGGTTGTATTTTCTGTAGACATTCTTGCTGCTCCATATCATTACAATTCTGAAAGTGAAAGCCAGCTGGCGTATGACCTAGCAGCATCAAAACGTAACCAATGTGAAAGACCATACTGACGCACTTTTCAGCTGCAATGTGCATTTATCACAACTTATTTCACTATTGACTCTTGTTTGATCTTGTTTATTGGATTGGATGGTTACGGTTGGAGAAACAACACATATTTGTAATTCAACAGTTAATTTATTCAACAAACAGGGTCCTCAAAAGTTGGAGAACTGTACACAGTTTCACCAGCCTGGCTTCTCCTCTCCTTTGCCTGGTCACACACTCTTCATCCCAATCTTCAACCAGCTTTCTTGGGCTTGGCATTAGAATCTACTTAGAAACCTTAAAGGATGTCACATTTGTACGGCATATAGTTTGTTTGTTCCCCATGTGCACACTTGGGTTCTCTCCAGGTATTCTGGCTTCCTCCCACGGTAAAAAACATGACTGTTAAGTTAATTAGTCTCTAAATTTACCTTATGTATGAGTGTGTGTGTGGTTGTTTGTCTTGTTTGTGTCTTTGTGTTGTCCTGTTACAACACAGACACCTGAGAAATCTGTCCAGGGTGTACCTTGTCTCTTGCCCAATGATCGCTGGAGATAGGGACCAGCCCCTCTGTAACTCTGCAATTATACTGTGATGGATTAGTGGGCATTCATAAGGAAAATTTATTTTTGTGTTGAGTAGCAGCATGAAAAATCCACCACGTCCTCTCTACCAATCAAGATTAGGTCCAACAACCAGTGGAAAGTCCATCCCTCCACTCGGGACCAATATCTATCCTCCAAGATGACAATGCTCACTCACACCAAGCAGGGTTCAAAAGAGACTACCTCCAGAGTTTGGGAGAGGACAGGATAGAACAATCTGCCTGTAGTTCTTTTTTTTTCCAAGCTTTTCTAAAAATCCTATACCAATTCAATGCCCAACCTGCCTGTTGTTCTGATTTCAACCCCAACAAACTCTTGTGAGGTTAGCATACACATACTTTTTAAAGCCCCTTCTCCATTGTTACGTCTCACTCTAGCCGGTTAATGTCTGGTTTGGTTGTAGCTGAGTAGGGTGTGTCTCCGTTGGCAGTGTGTTCCTCACTATGTTGGTGGGAATGTGGGGACTTGGGTGGACCACGAGCGTGCAGAAACTGTGGCTGATTCTCCGATGATGTCATTTTGCGTGTACCCTTCAGCAGCCAGTTTCTCTTGTTAGATGCAGGTTGCCCCATCCAGTTGATGCTGCATGCTCTCTTCTGCCACAATTGATAAATTAAAAGTTGACTGTGGAATTAATCTATTTGCGTCTCATACTAGGCCCTCATCTAGATTGAAAATGGTGGTTGAGATGTTTTTAAGGAGTTTAAAAGTATTGCCTTTGCTCATACAGTCTATCGGCCAATCAACGAATGCAGTCTGTGGTCAATCAAATCCCTTGCGCGCAATACCTGGACAGGTTGTGGCTTGTACCAAAAGAGGAAGTACTACACATGGAGACAAATCTGGCTGGGGAAGAACTGGTTAATGTTAATGTTCCAAGAATAATTTTTAAGTCCTTGCATATCCCATAAGCATATAATTCCTGAGCATATTTACCTGCAGGTTATATTCTTCATTTACTTTGATTGCTGTATCCAGTCGTCTCACATGTAATGAACAACCTTCAGTCTGTGAGTTAGAGGCCGAAATGCTTGTAATTTTTCCCTGAATGCCTGACAGAACAACATAAATCTAGACGAAGTCTTCAGGACCTTTTGGAATTCCAAGAGACTTAACTTCCAAAAAGATTAAATATTTGGGACTACATTGAGGTTTTGGTATTTTTGTGAAGTATTTTTTGTACTCTTGCAGCCAACTAGCCACCACCCATCTGCCCATCTCATCCATGTCACTTATTAACCAAGCCTCACCCTTGCAAACACACACACACACACGGCACAAAGTGAGGGAGGGCGAGAGGAGGAAGAAAATTGAGACGGGGAGAGGAAGGATTTGCTGAGCTAAAGTAATGACCTTCTGTAAATTTGTATGTTAAGTTTTAGAGTTGAAGGACTCTCGAGTTAAAACCTTGTGACCATGATAGCTAGCACAGGCTGTGAGTTTCGCTAGATTTTTCTTCACACCCTTGGTCTTGTACGAAGAAGTTTGTCCTTTTGCGTCTCAGGGCTGAGGACACGCAGGGAGGGGCATGGATGTGTGTGATTGGTGTATGTGTGTGTGTGTGTGTGTTTGTGTGAGTGTTAGGGACTCCAGTTACAGGAGTTGTGCAATGTTTGGACCCTCCGCTGGAAACCAATGGAAACTGACCTCCCTGTCCTCCAACAGACTAATCTGGTGCACGTCCTCTTCTATCCGAAGTACGGCCCGTTCAGAAAACTGTACCTTGTTGTCACAACTCAACAATTATATAGTGACTTTAAAGAATAAACAAATAAAACAACCCTTTAAATGCGACACTTTATTTAATTTAAATAAGGTTCTAAAAACATATCAATATGTAGACTCAAATATCTGGAGGGCCATGTTGTTTCCAAACAATCACTTTTATCAGAAATTCTGAACAAATCTGGTTCAGTTTGACATGTGGATTACCTAGAATACAATTATCACCACCTAAAGGTGTTTTTGACTGTTTATGAGTAGTGACTCATGACTGGTTATATTTTTTTATGGAAGTTTGGACTGTACGAAATACGCATAAAAATTTGCCTTTCAGTGTTAGCAGCAACAACATTTTGTTGCTGTTAGCATGCTAACTTTAGCATTACTAAAACAGAAGTTGGCTCTAGGATGTCAACATTAATGTATGCAAAAATTGTTTTCTAACAACTGAGATGCCGGGAGAACAACTGCTGCAGTTTTTTAACACGTGTGGGGAGAAAATGACAATTAGCATAAAATGATTGGATTTTAACTGAAACATGTCGATTGGCTCTGAGTCCAAGAACGTAGTTGCAGTAATGATGTTCCAAAAGTCTGTCTGATTTTTTTATGTTGGTGTTATTGTAATGCTAGAGTTACAGATACAATGACCTGTTGTACCACAGGTCAGTTTTCGAAGAATTAAACTTTTATAAACACCGCAAAATGGCAGACTGGATAGTCAATAGCTGGATTTGAGCACGCTATAGTTTTTTTTATGTTTTTGCAAGTTTTTACTTAATTTATGTTCATCATAGCCCAGACCTGACCTATTTATTATTTTCTAGCAATCATACCTCCAATGGCTTGAAGAAATCCAACATCTCTTGCAACATTGCCAGCTTCAACGACTCCAGTTTGAATTTTGTTTTTGAACCGAGAGGTGCTGAGGCTTTGAAGCTTTTCATTCAAATTAAAGTCACGCTATCATGGAGCACCGTGAACAAAAATACTGTATAAGCCAACCAAAGGGTGTTTGTGAAAGAGAAGCCTTTTTTACACCAACACTCCCAATTACTAGTCAATGAATAATCAACCTGGAACTCTAGTTGCACCTGTTCACTTCTGTCTCTTTTGATTTGTGGATAAGCAAACCCGAGGATGATAAAATCTAACTGACTATGAGGTTTGGCTGCATAAACGTTTAGGTTGATGACACATTGTGATATTGTTTCATCTGTGAATTGTATTGCCGGATGTTTAGCAGTGCTGTGAACTTAGACTGAACCCCTAGTGGAATAAAAAAAAAGCCGTTATTAGGTTGGCAAATCTTTTTGCCTCGTTTGGTTATTTATTTTCCTATTTTAGTATCGTAAAGTGACAGGAATCCCCAGCAGCAGTTGAATACAGAAAGAAAAATGGAAACCTAATTATTTTCTGTGCAGATGTTGTGTCCAGGTGCCTGTGAATGTGTTTCTTCTCGAGAACTTTTTCAAGAAACCCATGACCACAAGTGAAAGATGTGCGCATATGCGAGCATGCATGGGAACGAAGTGAGGGCATGAACGCAGCGGCTGACTGGGGTAGTCCCACCCTCCCCCCACCCAACCCACACGTGCACACATGTGCATGCACTCACACACACAAAGCCGGAGGGGGTTTGTAGAGAGGCAGCAGCGACACGAAGGGAGCGCTGACCCAGATAGTCTCCCAGTCCCACCCTCTCTGGCTCGCGCACTGCAAAAAAATAAATGTCTTTTTGCACTAGTATCCTTCCTCTTCATCTGCAAAATTCATCAAATGAGGCTTAAACATGCAGTTAATTTCATTACCAACTGCTCTGCATGACGCTAAAAATTATTCACGAGAAAAGAGTTGAACAAGAGGTTGAAGCCCAGACTACAGAGCACAGAACGGAAATGGAAAAAACTTCTGTCACAAACTTACAGCATGACTCTGAGCTCTCATCAGATTTTTGCAGCTTTGCAGCAACAGACTGGTTGTTCTGAGCGGGTGTGAATGTGTGGGATCGTATGAGGATGAAGCAGAGCGTTCAGTTCACGCTCAGCCAGCCTTGAGAGGATAAAAATAGGTTTTAAAAAATGTGGAGATTGGCCTGTTATGAAGCCCAGACACAGCCAGTGCTCCGTGTTATTTTTGACACACTGTCGACTTACGTTGATTTGTGACAGCTAAAATTAGTTGCTAAAGAGTAGTTTATTACAATCACTTCATTATTTTCTATGATTATTGCATGTAGTTTATTTTACACCTGCTAGTTTTGCCCATTTTGGTTGTGCTATTGCAGTTGCTGGGTCAGTGCAACTTAAAAAAAAACAACAAAAACAGATGGATACTTTTAAGTAAATACGTGAGTTGACTTAAAATTTAAAAGTTGATTTTGGTTTCCACCAGGAGGAGCTATTTCTAGAAAAAAAAATTTTCTGCAGTTTTCACTCCTATTCATCATGCTAATTTAACCCTTAATGTCCTAAATTTTATATTTTCGCTTATTTTAATTGTATTCTGTTCTTTAAATGTCCTGTGAGTAAATATATTTGCCCATCTATCCGTAACAACTGGAACTTTCAATATCTAGCAAATTATTTTCGCAATTTAAAAGAATGCCCGTCAGATTAATTTCACTCCCTGCTACGCCGGGGGTGAAATTACCGTGATATCCCGATATTGGCTGGAAAGCGCAACGTCTCCCTTTTCAAAAACCGTTAGGAAATTTTCAGATAGCGCAAAGTGTGGCAGAATTATGGTACTGCTAATTTGGCTGGATTGCAGCACTCCTTTTAGGACTTAAAGGTTTAATGTCAACCTGAAAGCACTAAAACACTCATCCCCCATACAATATGTGATAGTTACACTGCCCATGAGAGGGAGTTATTTATCCGATAAAATGTATGTAAGACCAGAGTTTGGGACTCAGTCTAAGGCTACATTCACACAACAAGTCTTGATGCTTAATTCTGTAGACGCCACACAGCAGTGCATTGCTTTCAGAAGTAACAATGGATGCCGCCGACTGTGGATCGAGTTTTAAAGTTATTCAGGAAAGGAGTCAACATTATTGTCACAAGATGATGACAAGACAAACGAAGCTAATAATACAAGTTCTGTAGAGAAGTCTGTTTGGATGCGTAGCCGGAACCAAGAGTGGTGGGATTGTGATGTGATTCGCTTCATTGACACAGGCTTCTTTCATAATTATAATATTCAGCCATTGTTTACTTCCCAGTTTGGGTTCTTGTGGAGCAGAATTACGAAACATGTCTCATGTCAATAACGAAAACGTTGGATGTGACATAACCTTTACAAACTATTGGATATGTATTATCCATATGTGGTTTAGCACCACATATGGGAAATCAGATTTATGGATGAGCGAAAAGTTTAGAAGTTGGCCGTTCAGACTGATGTGAAAAATGGATCACATACAGGCAAAGAAATGCCTGGATGTTACTCATACAGGCAATCTGCTTTGCCAATCTACCATTAGTTGTAGACTTGATACACACTTAAGTCACAATTACCTGGTAGTTGCCTTACACTCTGAAGACTCCAGGCTTTATTTGTACTTGAGGTATGAGACTTGAGTCTCATTACATATAGATGCTCTAATGTTTCTCGATAGCAAATGAAAAAAAAAAAAAGAAAATGGCCGGCTGTTGGTTTTATCTGTTCTTACTTAATGCTACTGTTGAGCAAGTAGTCAGTGAGCCACAGACCACAGCTCTGACAGAGCATTTTCTTTCTGTAAAGGGAAGAAAAGCTCCTTGGACTGGTACTGGTTAATAACAACCTGTCTGTGTGAGTTGTAGTGTTATATTATCAAACCAGGAGGGTTTTAAACTATTTATATTCCCCACTTTATGGACAAAATTCAATCCCCAAAGTTTTGAGTGGTGATTTTGTTTTTCCCTTTCTTTCATCAGTCTCCATTCATAAAACTGAATGAGAAAGCAGCATTTGCTTGAGCCTTCAAAGATCAGAGTCAACATGCATTGTCTTTAACATATGTGCCCCCGTTGTGCTGCCAAATCAGCCCTGATCCATTGGGGCATGGAGTTGGGACCTCGGGGGAAGTCCTGTGGTGTCTGGCACCAGGACGTTGTCAGGACTCTTTAAGTCCGGGTTGAGGAGCCTCTCTGGATTACGGTTTGTTTCTTGACATATCTAAGATGCAGGATCTGGTTGATATCTGCAAATGTTTAATACTGAATGAACATGTTTTTGTTTTTAGCCATCTTTGACTTGTTTTTGCACTGTGAGATACTGTAATCTAAAGCTGTGTGGCCATATTCAACAATTTAACCCATTAGAAACAGTTTTACTACGAGCAAAATGCACCTGGATTGTTTTTATGTCACAATAGGTGGCATAAAAACCTATACCCACACACTTGTGAGTATATTACCATATATTTGTTGAGTGAAAATGTTGTGAACTAAATTATTAATTCATTTAAATCTTTACTTGCTCTTTAATTCATTTCTTCCTTGCAAAAATGCACAATTTTACCAAATGTTTGGTCTAGTTTCTAGTGTAAATATCCTAATACATTTTAAATAAGACTAAACTAGCTTACAAATAACTTTTCAGCAAGATTAAGGAGTTTATTTTAAGTCGACAGTTCCTTAAAATCCATAGCATGGGAAATGTATTAAGTGAAATAATCTGCCAGTGGAACTAGTATTTTTGATCAACATTAAGGAATTGTTGACTTAAATCAAACTCCAATATCTTGCTTAACCCTATATCGCCATTTGTATTATTAATGGTACATAAGTTTCTGTGGTCTCTGTTTTTTTTTTTTACCATGATCAATACTTACCCAAAAACCTATTGTATACAATTTGAGATTTGTATTATGCCATCTACTGGATTATCAATGCATCTTTTCAAAATGTCGTCTCGCATTCGCATGAGATTGGTCATATGCGTTTTCCAGGAAAGTCTTCACCAGTTTACAGTAAAAATAATTTATACATTGTTATTCACTTTTTTAAAGTACGGTAATGTTTTATGTTTTGAAATAATTACTTAGAAATTTTTTTCTTATTACATTTAAATCGTGTTAAAATGTGTGTATCATATTTGATACTGCAGGTTTTTAAGGTGCTTTATCACTGAACAGTAATGTAATATTTTTATAAAATAATCAATGTCATACCAGCCACAATTCAGCCACAAACCTTTGTTTACTCAAAAATTATCATTAAATGTCATTTCAAAATTATAATTTTTTTTTCACAATAGTAATTATTCTAAAACCATAATCTTTATGGTGTATTGACTAATTATTTATATATATTTTAGATTTTTAAAAAGAGTAGAGCAAGAAGAGAGAAAATACTTTGAATAGTCATCAACATGATAATGTGTGATAATTCAAGCTTTATACAGCAGTAAGGAGAAGATGATGAGGATTATGATGAGGACTGGACTCCCCCGGCCATGTATGATGAAAGGTATTCAGATACCAACTATGATGAAGACTATGATGATCAAAGTTTAGCCCAGACCAATTGACAATTGAGGTCCAAACAATCATCCTGGACACAGTTAGAAATTAATCAGTGAAGACTAATGTGAAGAACAAATAATACAAATGGAGAAAATACTGTCAAGTTCCATACGTTGATGTCATTGCCAGGGTTGAGGCTCAAAGAACAGGTGTTACATGACTCCATGCATATATCCAAGCACTTGGTCACTGGTGAAATTCTCCAGGGGATTGCAGAGCATATTCACTGTTTCAATGCCAACAAATGAAGAAATAGGTTCACTGCCTGTCATACTAGATCACAATTAGGTTGTTGTCCTGGTTCACGCTGAACTCCATTCACCCTCTTCCACTCTTGAATTAATTTCCATTCTTCATGAAGCAGTTTTCCATCCACTCCAAAACTCATATAATGGTTTTCAAGCCAGCCATTGTTGAATCACATGAGTTCATGGGTGGTGTTGCTCTTCTTGATGTATTATCAGCCTTTCTGAAGTTCGGCTTTAGATCCCGAAGATGGTGCATGTACATCTAGTGGCTCAAGGGTTACAGTAACCATCATCAATGCTTGAAACCTCTACAGAAGAGATTAACTGAAGCTACAACCTAAAATGCTTTAGTTGGCACTTCTCCTACAAGTGCAGGAAAGGTCAAAATCAAGTATGGTTGACCACTTTCCTCTCCTGAAGCGACTTCAACGGCACCCTGTGGAAGACCAAGCTGCAGTGTGTCTCTGGATGTGAGAAATAATGGGATTGATCATTTTCCAACATGGGAAGCCCAACAGAGATACAAGCACTGTTCTGGAAATCACTTTGCACACATCTACTGTAAAAAGTGTAAGGTACAGCTTCGCCTGAATAAGGACATAAACTCTTTTGGTTCCTACCATGATGTGAAATAAATGGCTGTAAAATGTTAGTGGAAAAAAAACTAAGAGAAAAACTTCCTAAAGTGTTCCATATTTTCCAAATGTTATAGACATTTGTTTTTGCATCTAAAACTCATAATGTTGTGAGCCAAAAGTTGTAAGAAAAGCCTGCGTGTGAGTGTGAACAGGAAGTTGACAGAAAAAATAAATTATAGAAAATTTGTTTTTCAAAAGTTACGTGACAATATATTTTATTTTTATTATAATTAATCGCTAAAATGTTTTAAATTGGGTAGATGTTTATTTACTCAATTCTACTTTGACCTATCTCCTTTTTAGTTTATACAGAATATAATAAATATGGTTGATCATGTCAGTTCTATTTATTGCTTAACTAACAAAACTTAAAAAAAGAATAAAAATGTACTCTATCAGAAGGTATCACATACTTTCAACTATTTTGTTCTTCAGTTTAAATTCAAGAGTTAAGCAACTAATTGTAAATACTGATAAACTATCTGTAGTTTCTTCAGTCCTGTATTGTGGTATTGAATGCAAATTGCTACTCCAATATGACCGGACTCTGGATCATTAAAGCAATCAGTGAACAGTAACATTTAGTTTGAGTATTGTTCACAAAAATATTTTTTCTACAATGAACCACTCCATTTGGCGGAGCACATGGTGGAATATAGGCTTTTTTTTTTGAGTGTTTCAATGAAAACTAGGAATGTTTAATCACAAAGTCCAGATTAGGAGGTGATTTCAGAAGAGTCAACAATTTAGTATGCCATGAACATGTGCCTATGGTACGACAATGACCAATATTTTACATGTGCAAATGATTGGAACTTTGTCACATGATGACACAACTGATGTGCTTTATGTAAAGCTCAGTGTTTTCACGTCGGCAGAAACACTTAATGTGTACAGTGGTGGATCTGTCTGCATTCCACCACACAATCTTGGATGAACTGGACAAACATGCAATGTTGACAATGTTGACAATCAGATTTACCCTGAAAATTGTACTTAGCGATGCACTCTTAGTTACATCCTTAAGGTGAGCTAAGTGTGGCCTAAATGTCACTCTGTTTTTGTTCCATTTGTATGACTTGTAACATTAGAACATATTCGGCATTAATGCCTGTTTTATACTTAAACAAATCTAATTATTTCTCAAGGTAATAACACTGAGGGGTTTTGGTCTGGTCCTGAAACTGGTAAACAGACCTGGGTGGTGCACAGAAGGTAAAATAGGTGAATTACAACAGAAACGACAGTCAGAAAGGCCGATGCTCAATAGCTGATATGCATTTGCATTGGTCCCAGCAGCTTCTTTTAAATATGAAAGCCTCACCTAGGCCCAAGGAGACAGGGGTGATAGGGCAACACAGACACACACAGTTTTTGACAATTCTTCGCAATTCCCTACAATTTCCCATTCGGACAAAAAAACTCTTGCCAATAGCCCTCAATCTCTAAGCGCACGGCAGCTCTAGGTATCAATAGCTGTCGTTAATCCCTCTTTTCATGCAGTGAGAAGACAGTTGTAAGTGGGCAAAAACCTTTTTAGCCAAGAAGTGGCAGATAAAGAAGTGAAAAAAATCTGTAGCATTCTCTATTTTTCTCTTGCAATCCTCCTCATCCCAGCTACCCCCATCCCAACTTCCTGTGGTGGAATCAGAGGCTGACAGGGTCACACCCACCCCACCCTTTTTTATTCCTGGAACTCCACAGTGGGACCCCCTTCTCCTGGGTGGGGGTTTCACACACAAGCATCTTGTCAGACCTCATTTATACACACAACATGCGCATAGGCTTACCACAGTCTCTCACTATCGCTACTCGTTAGTGCTGCTCTTCACACTCATGCACACACACACAGATCTGGCTCTTGGCCCCCCTCGGTGCGCTCCTTCCCCTCTACTGCCTTGTCGGAGGGCAGATGTGGATCAAGTTGGATTTGCTGAAGATTCCCAGTGTTTGCGTCGATCTGTTTGTAGTGAGAACATGCGTGTGATCTGCAAGCTGAAACGCCATCCAGCTGACTTGAAATCTCTTCTTTTAATGTTCACATTAAACACTTCCATCTAGAAAGCCAGACAGACTTAAGTTAAACACTCCAGAATTATTTGCAAATCAGATTTGATCCTGTTATGTTTACACTACGCAGATTTTAAATCCAAAACATTTTTGAAGGGACTAATATTCAGAGGTGCTGTTTCGTCTTTTTATTGTGCATGGGTTGCCCTGATCAGCTCTAAACTGTTTTCATTACACATGAGTAGTGACACTTGTATGTTGCCCTCAGTGTCTTGTAAATGACTGCAGATAAACCTCAATCCAAGTCTCCAGACTGTCTTTAAATTTTATTTACCAAAGCAGGCTCAGTTGTGTGTGTGTGTGTGTGTGTGTGTGTGTGTGTGTGTGTGTGTGTGAGGGTGGATGGAGGGGAGGGGGTACAAAAAATAAAAAGATTTGCTTGTTAACAAAGCAAACTGACAGTGTGATGAAAATCAAAACACACACATTCTACTCTTCCATTACTTCATGTGCTTTTCTATGTTTTGTGAAATTAGCTACTTCATTATTTAATTTTTTATAGATTGTGTTTTTAATCATATTGAAATTAAATGTAACAAAACAGCACCAAATATAGCAATGGCCTCTTGTAGATTAATATTCACCAACACAGCTTCCACAGCAAGTGATATAACCAGTAATGACTTCAATATGTCTAATTTAACCTTTTAAATCCAAAAATAAACTCGACAAGTTACAATATTTTCTTCAGAATTTGATGTCAGGCAGATAGTTTTTACATTATTTTAAGGGATAGCATTAAACACATACCCTTAGTGTTAGTTCGAAAGATAATGGCTCTAGTTTCACAGATAGTTTCAGCTTTAGCTACATACAGTAGATAGCTATATTCTACATTTAGCAACGTAGAATACAGCTAAATACTGAAGCTAATAACAGTCTTTAGCAAGACTGTTATTAGCTTCAGGTTTATGAATAGAATGAATGTAAGTTAGACATATAGCATTAGCAAAAATTAGAAAAATAGTATTGTCTTTAGCAGCATGGATATCTTACGACAGCATTATTTTTAGTTAGCAAGATCACGTAAGATTCATTTAGCATTAGCATTAGTTGAAAAAATAGCATTAGCTTTAGCAAGTTGGATACCATTAGCTTAGGTAAACATATGATTAATGTAAGATAGAGAGCATTACCTTTAGTTAGATACTAGTTTTAGTTCCACAGATGGTATTAGCTTTAACTGGATAGATAATTTAGCAAGAGTTGGAAAAATAGAAGATCATATTAGCATTTGTCTGACAGTCATTGGCAGGGGTCAGTAGAAGACATTAGCCTTAGTTAGACATATAGCATTAGCAGTTTAACATTAGTTAGACAGCAGGCATTAGCATGAGACAAATACCTTTTTTACCTAAATACTGAGCCTTTACAGGTAACTGGTGTTGCTTTACTAAAAGTACATTGAAGAGCTTTTTAAAACGCATTTTCAGCTTAAAAATAAAATCCAGTTTAGCCTGGAAAAAGTTCACATACTGTAGTTTTAATGCAGTAGACAGTTTACTTTTCAACCTTCAAATGATCTTATCTCGTAGAGTCCAGTTTGATTATCTAGATTATCTTGTCATCTGCCATTGGTAGGACTGGACATACTGGGGCATGATGAATGGTAGATGAGATGTCACCAGTCACGAAAAAATTACATTGGAAATCTTGTCATTTTTAAAAAAAAATATTGGTTCAAACTCTCCACACAAATTGCAAAGGGTAAAAAAATCTGATCACAAATAGTTGAAGCCTTTTTTGCCTTCATGTTCAAACTTCCTGGAAGCAGAACTGAAACACATGCCGGTATAGATGAAGTCATGTCATGTCATTGTGGTTCAGTCATCTGTACATCCTGGTTGTGTTGCTGTAGAAGCATGCTTTACTTTCTTAGAAATAACTTTTTCTGTGTCATGTTTAATTCTAGGACAAAATGCCAACACATTTTGCCCCAGAAGTCATTTGTTTTTCACACCAAAAATATGCTTTCAGCTATGGGAGTCCAGTGAAATATCAGACATTGTTCATTTGTGGGTTGTGTTGTTGGTTTGGGGGGAAGGTAAAGCATCAAGCTGCATTTACCTTTGTTTAGAGACACAGAGGGGGCTCTGTCTGGCCACAATGGACCTGGGGAGGGGTACTTGTGTGTGTGTCCTATGCATGAGTGTGAGAGGGGCGGTGCTTACAGCCACACCCAGCCTGATTAACTTAAGGCCCCACCTCACTGTGGAATCTGCTGGGGTTGGGTAGCATACCAGCATAAAACTCAGCACCATGGTTCAGGCTCACAAGAACAAGAAAAAACACAGCAAACTGGTCAACCAGAAAAGTTAGTTTACAAATAAGCATCTATATATACAGTTAGTAGGCTTTTACAAATCACTCAGATTGAACATTTTTTCTTTAGATGCAACCAGCTAAGCCTTGCTTGTGCTTAAACATAAGATGCTTTATAGGGCGGATGGTCTGCATCAACGCAATGTTTTTTGTATAAAGTGTATGTGTGTGAACATGCTGACCTTACAACATTAGATTATTCCTTTAATACTCAGAAACCAGGCCTGTATTCACACCAGCAGCAGCTGAAATTATAGGGAAGGGAAACAGAAAATAGACAAGTCAGCATGTTTTAAAAGTCCAAGCAGGGGTCGTGACCTGCAGCACCAACTAAAATGGCACAATGTCTTTACTATACTGATTAAAGCTGTGAGCAATTCTAAGGGATGTTACAGTAATTTTAGTATTCACACTGCTTGGACGTTTTATTTGATTAATCAGCACAAAATTGTGTGTATTTGTGAAATGGAAGGAAAAGATTGATTTGGCTTATATTGTTTAAATGATTACAATTCTGAAAAGTGTGGTGTGCTTTTGTATTTCACTCACCTGAGTCAATAATTCACAGACTCGCCTTTTGCTGTAGAGACATCGCTTTAGATCTCCAGCTGTATGTTTAGGGTTTCAAGTCTTGTGCAGCCCCTCT
This sequence comes from Alfaro cultratus, assembly GCA_903066825.1. Lineage (NCBI taxonomy): Eukaryota > Metazoa > Chordata > Actinopteri > Cyprinodontiformes > Poeciliidae > Alfaro > Alfaro cultratus. The sequence continues at coordinate 66,338 of CAEFZX010013463.1, read as the reverse complement.
AAAGCATCCCCATAGCATGATGCTGCCGGCATTGTGTTTCTCTGTGATGCTGTCCAGTGTTCGATTGGTGACCAAAATTGCAACATTTGTTATATTTTCGGCTGTTGCTGTTCGCTTTCACACTTCACTGTGTCAAATGAACCAAACCCTTTGAAAAACCTGTTCTGCCCTGTACCAAGCGCTGTACCAAGAATCACTCAAGGAGATGACATAAAAACTTCCTCCTTCACGAAACGTAAAGAAAAATGGAGTAGCGCTATAATTGTTTTTGGTATAACACCATGAGCCATTTCTTCTGTTAGTGCCAAATATGTGTTTGTTTTGGTTTTATTTACCCAGAATGCCCTGTGCTTTAGTCCATTTCCTGCTTTTGGAGCGCTCTCCAGTCCACTTGGAGTTCACATTTTAATTCAAACTACACCACAGTTCAGTTTAACTCAATCAGGACTTGCTTTTGCTTTTTTGGTCCGCATCAGAGTTCAATTACGAATTCACACCTCCCCAAACGAATTGGACTTCATAGACAAATGAACTGGAGTTACATTAAAGCAGATGAAGTGTTAGTTTGCCAGCATTTTGTAGACCCCCAAAAAAGCTTCATTCTGTTCTTATCTGATCAAAAGTCATCCTTTAACATGTTTGCTGTTTCTCCTCTATAACTTGTGGACAGGACTTTCTATGACTTTCTTTCAACAAGATTTTAGATGTATTAGAAAAAGTTTAAAGGGTATGAATACTCTTTCACAAGAGTTTTTTTTGGCATAAATTGTCTTCTGAGGCTAAAAGGTTGTTCTTGTTTTTTTGTTCTTTCCTTTTCCCCTTTCTGTGCTGCGTGTTTCCCAGCCTGTTCAGGAGAAACTTTAACTATCTGTATCTTGTCCTGTATTCATGCGATATAGTTGAGAAATACAGAATAAAAGTGTAAACTTTGTTTTATTGAAGTAGAAGTAAAAGCAAACCGTTTAAACTCCAACTATTTCCTAAACCTGTAGAAATATTCATCTCAAGACCCTTGAAGTTGATCTTTTTGGGCTTTACCCGTCAAAAGTTTCTGTTCCCTGATAATTTGTGGGAGAGCTGATGATTGTCTGATAGTTTAACTTATAAAGGAAGAGGAAATGGACAGCAGAGTAAGCTAGAGGAGCTGGGGTGTGTTGCTTCTCCTCCTGAATGTGTGTGTGCTTGCGTCCCTCTGCCTTGGCACTCCCCAGTCGCTCTCTGAATGTGTGTGTGTGTGTGTGTGTGTTGCAGCTCGGCTTCCAGAAAAGGGTGTGTCCGCCTGCCTGCCACTGAAAGGGAGGGAGGGGTCAGTTCACGGCTACTCCTCCCTGCTCTGTCTGTTATTTCTCTTTCGTTCTCATTCCCTCAGTGTCAGCCTCAGGATTTAGGCCTTTGTTTCTCTGCCTCTTCTTCTCTGCTCTCTTCTTTTACTTTAGCTTTAAATTTCCCCTCTTTTATTAAACTGTGAGTGTGTGTGAGCCCTCTTCTGGCTGATTATTAGAGAGGAGGTAAAGCTTGTTATCAGCTCTTTTGCCTTTAAACTCCAGCTTACAGATTCCTTTCTATTTTTTCCTTTTTTCTTGGTTTTCTCCCATTTTTCACCCCCTTTCTCTGGCTTCAAACTTTTTTCTTTACCTTCTTCCGACCCCTCCCCCCTTCCTCTCCTCCTTATCACCTCCTCCCCTCTCTCTACCTTCCTGTCCTCTGCATCTTCTGCATGATTTGTACCTTCCTCCGTCTGACTAATTGTCTGCCTCTCCTCCTCTTCCTCAGTGCCAGTCGACTCCAAAGCAGAAGAAGAGTGCCGCTGGTGCCCGAAAGAAGCAGAGGAGCCCGGCCAAGCAGAGCGCCGTGACCCGGCAGCCACCATCCTCACCTCCGCCCCCCGCCGCCCGACGAGAGCAGGAGGAGGAGGAGCAAGCGACTGGGCCTCGGCCGCCGCACGAGGAAGAGGAGAAGCCGAAGGAGGTGGAGGCGCTCACTGTCAGGGTGAAACAGGAGGAAACGGAAGAGGAGAAGGAGGCCCAAGGCCGGAGAGACATGCCCTCAGTACAGATCAAACCAGAGCCAGAGGAGATGGAGTGCACGGTGAGGAAGAGGAGGGGAAGGGAGGAGGGAGAGGTGGGGTTTTGGGTGGAGATGATTGGTGGATAGAAGAAGTGATGGAGGAAAATCAGTTGGGCGTAGGTAGGCGTCAGCAGGTGTGGCTGCAGGTTCTGACGCGTTGGAACCCGTTGAGTCCTCACAGGATTTAAGATAAGATTCTGGTTTATTGCTCTCAGTTTAGCAACGTTTTGTGATTTATTTTTTTATATATCTTTGGAAGTTCCTGACTTTAGAAGTCAGTCAAAAAAAAAAAGAAAATCCAAGCAGAAGGTGTAAAGATCCATCAGATCTACAAGACTCTGAGTGAAAGCAGTTAGGTTAACTTTTTGTCTAAATTTAAATTAGCAAAACATTCAGAAAGTTTATTCCATGAATGGCTTTTATACTAAACCAGAAGGTTCAGAGAGACAGGACCCCATTTTCTCTCAGTTGATTTCCGACCATTTATTCATAAATTCAACATAGTGAGTCCTCATCATAGACCAGATTCTCCTTTATTCTGTTCTGTTGAAGCTTTTAGAGTTTTACTCTTACTTCTGCTTCTTTTGAGTCTTCTTGCTGCACTACATACTTCCGCACTGAAGGGTGTCGTTATCAAGAAGATGATTGTAGGGCATACGTTTGGTGTGATAATTATTAGTGGTGGGATGGCATTAAGATTCTAAATCCAGTTTATTGCTGAGTCTGTAATTAATTTTTTGACAGAATGAGCAACAGTTTCAATTTAAAAACCCATTTTGCTGCTAAATTATTGAATAAATAGACAAATGAGCTCAACAACAATGATATTTATTGCTTTTAATCTGTTATTTAGGTTATTCCCCTATCAGATTGGTGCAAAGTCCTATTATGCCCATTCAGCTTTCCCGTATTTCAGGAACCCCTGATCATTTTTAGCATTGGGGACGTCTGTGCTGGTGCATCATGTTTAGCATTGAGATGCTATATTAGGCTTGAATAACTTTGCTGAACTGTGAACCTGTCCAGGGTGGACCCTCCCACTGGAGATGGGCACCAGCACTCCTCCTACCCGAGTAGGGACAAGCGTGTAGGTTAAAGGATGGATGGATAATGTTGCTGACATTCTAACTCCTTTTAGCACAACTTCAACACAATAGTAGTCTTTCCAACGTCCCTTCAAATTGTTTTTTGAAGCAAAGTTAACCCAAAGTGGGCCAAGACAAGCAGCTTTCTTGTTTCTTTGCAAATGTCTCTTGTGCGTCAGATTTATAGGCACACCAGAAACGTAATAAAAAGGTTCCGCTAAGAACTTTTGCATGTACGAAACAAATTGTGATTAAATAAAATGTTTAACGCGTTACAATCTGTGTAATTAACTAATCAAAATGACCACATTACAGACCTGGACCCACTAATTACCTGGTATTATGTGGGTTACTATTCCTTATTTTTTTACTATTCGTTTAAAAGTCTTGAAGAGTCCTAGGTCAGAGGTCAGTCTTATTTCTAGCGGAAGTTTATTCCAGAATCTAAAGTTTAAGATCAATCCTAAACTGACTGTGCTTCTTAGAGTTTGTTAGTAGCATTCTCTACGGTTTGGAGGTAACTTAGTAGAGACTAGTTTATGCCAAAATAAAGGGTATTGTGTTAAGCCCAGTCTCAAAGTTATAAAAATGTGGACAGTCTTTACAAGATCGTTATAGTTTAAAACTATTTTGGCTTTGGCCAGGAGCCATATGTGAAAGAAACACACCCTAACCACATCATTTGTTTGCAAAGTTTAAAATTTGAGTCAGTTTTTTTTTTTTTTTACTTTAAGTAGACACTTGATAGAGTTCACCACTATAAACTGTGGTGAGAGCTCTACAAACTATGCTGAGCTTCAAACTGCTGTCTGCCCTCAGAAAGGCAAACAAGGTAAAGATGTTTTGTAAAGTCCCACTTAAAACCCTACAAAACCTCTAAAGAAATTGACCCAAATACTTTCATGATCTTATTAAGGTCACAACAAGTTTAAAAACACCCTGGTAACCTGTTTTCCCCCTACAGCTTGAGTTTTAACCACCTGGAACATTCAGTCTCGATCAGAACACTGAAAACAAGAAAACATAAAAAAAAACCTATTTGATTTTTCATTTTAATTTGTGCTTCTATCTGGATTCCACTGCTTCTAAAAACAGCACAAGTTCTTAAAAAAAACACTTAAACATTTTTTGGAAATAACCTGGAAAATGAACCATTTCAAAAACTTAATTAAAAGAGCTTCACAAATTATCAGCAAAGCCCAACCTGTTACTTAGCAACCCAAGCTGAACTCCAGTGTGTTTAATCAACTAGTTTTACTGCTGTATGTGCTGTACAATGGCTGCTGAAAAATACAAGTGTTTTGTTGACTTACCATCCAGAAACTACTTTCTGCATTCTTCTTGGTTGTGCAGGAAGCTCTACTTCCCCTTTTCAAACTTGTACGGTTGTATAATAGCGCATCTTTTTGCATCCATTTTTACGTGCCAGTGTAAACGTTGCGTTGGAGGGTGTGGCCAGCAGCAGCTTATTTGGATTTAAAGCGACAAGAGGCCCTAAAACATCTCGATCTGAAAGGAGCTCAGAATCGGCAGAACTGATCAGACTAAAATCTCATCAGCTAAGATTGATTTTGCGCAAAAAATTGTAACCAACAATGTTTTGTGTAGCCCTTAGACCTACCTTCCCTGTTCAAGGAAGCATAATAGGTCACCTTTAAAAGACATCAAAGTGGATAGCTCATAAACACTTTATTTCTTACACCATCTTAAAATTCCCCCTTCTTGTTATCATTCTATCTGCTCGGCTGTTAACATCTTGCACCCTCATTATTGATGTGTGCTAATTATAATCATAAGTACTGCCTGTGCATCACCCTGCATGAGAACGCTTTTTAGCTGGCGCAGGCAAGTCGCTGCACATTAACGTTTCTAACTGCATATTGAAGTTGATAGGTTGTAGGACCATAACCTGTTATTATCAGAGCATATATGTTGCAGGGCGTGAGGATTGATGATAAGGCGATGTTTGTCAGTCGCAGGCACGCAACAGCAGCCATTACCTCAGCCCGCCGTCCAGAGAAAGGCTGGATGAGCGCAGAATATGTTGGAGGAAGTGGAAAAGAGCAGTAGGAGACAGATGGGGATAGGTTTCAGATGGAGGGAGGAGATAGGGTGGAGGTGGAGAGGGTGTGGACAGTCAGATAAGAGCAGACTGCTGTCCATTTTGTCCTGGACTTTGCAAGATGAAGACGCTGTGTTTTTAAAAGAGAATCCACCAGAGATGCTTACTGTCATATAACGCACAATATATAATATCATAAATCAGTTTACTGCATGATAAATTAAAATGAGCTTGATAATTTCCCATTGGACAATAATCATTAAAGAGATGTTCCCCTTGAATATCATTGAAAAATGCTGCAAACATTTTTGGTTTGGACTACTTTTCACTTTTGTTCTCTCTGTCTAATCTAAATGATTAATATTTTTTTTAATCAATCTTTGAGTTTGCATACTTTCATCTGTATGTCACTATTACTATTATATTTGTTGAAAATATTGCAATAACTTTTGGAAAACCTGGTCATGGTGACCTAGTAATAAGTAACACGTTTGTTACTTTTGTTAATCGAAATAAAGCCTGAATGTTGAGGCAGTGTATGTGTCAATAACTCTGTAGTTTAAGAAAGTCTGGACTTTGACTATACCAGTCATTTTTTTCTTTTTTTTTTTTTTTTTTTTTTTACCAGATGAGCGATTAAGAACAAATTCTTATTTACACTAACGACCTGGCAGGGAGGGAAGAACATGTTGGAAGATCAAGCTGCACATTTTTCCAGTAAACAGACATTAACAGCATAGTTGAGATCATAAAACAGTATAAACAATATTGAGACAAAGACACAGGATGAAAAGGACTTTATATGAGTTGAAGCATGTGCACGTTTCAGACAGCGTCTTTAAAAGTTCCTATTGATGAAAAGTTGCTCAGCTTTTATGTTTTTGAAACTTCTTCCAGTTTTTTTTCCAGCATTATGGAAAGACTGTTCTCTTTTCTTCCTGGGAAATTCTGTTGCAGATGTGCTGCTTTGTTTGGGATGATTGTTTGACTCTAGAGTACATCGGTGTTTGGAGAGGCTCATGCTGCCTCAGTGAAATCCAAACCATCACCCTACCACTAGCGTGTCTTTGTCTAATTAGGCTGATATAACCTTGAACTTTCAGGCTGAGTCTGGGATGGAGATTTTTGTGTTGCACCATCTGTATATGTGTTGGGATTGATGTTTGCATGTTTCTTGGACTTTAAATAGTTTGGACATTTATTTGGACCTTTCCAGGCTGATATGAAGCAATAATTACATCTCTAAGGTTGTTGTCTTTTGGTCTTGCCATTGTGATGGTCTGCAGGATGACCCTTGAAAGTATTTGTATAAATCTAGCAGCTCTGTGCAAAAATCGTAAATTTGAAGGTGAATGAGTTTTAACTAACTCTACCATCAAAAAATAAACAAAGTACAAAAAGTTCCAGTGATGCATCATGTCCTGCTTGGTTACACTGCTTCTGTAAATGTCATGGCTTGTCTTTGTTTAGCCAGAGCTGAAAAATCATGAATGTACTAACAGACCAGACTCAAGCTGACACATAGAGACCTTGTGCTGCACATTTGCTAAATGCAGAAAATTGCATGTATTTAAATACCTTCAGCATGTTCCATCTGATACAAATCTGGGGTTTTTAAATGATTTGTTTTAGCAGCTATTTGATTAAAAAAAAAAAAAGAAAAAGAAAAACATGCAATAAAGGGGGATTAAATTTGCAACAGTTTGCATTTCAATATTTCTGGATAGTTTGTGTGTATTAGTCTGAAAGACATATACATTTTTTCTAATTCCACATTATTTTGTGCTGGTGTTGCTTTTTTATGTGCTACCAGTTATTGGCCACTGTAATTTTGATGAAACCGACATAAAGCAATGACACACCTGGATCAGCTGCTCCATAGGTCAGGGTTCTCAGCATTTATGACAGTTTTTCCTTAATCATAGACAAGGATCTGTTCGAAACGAAGGTCATAAATCTGCTCCTCCTTGAGATTGCGATGTCTTCTAGTAATGTTGGTGCAAAACAAGCTTGGACTGAGATCTAGCCCAACCTGTACTTTTATTGTCTCATTTTTTCTTGTGAAAAGTCTAAAATTATAATAAGAATTTGAATTAATGATGTCTGAAAACCCTCAAAAACTGATTTTTGTCATGATTGTTACTTTTAATAATTTCTCCACTCCACTTCAGTATTAAAAAAATGTAACATTTTTAGTAAATTCAGTTATTCTATGCAGTTTAATGATACAAATCACACCACTTTATGTAACTTGTGTCCTAAACAAACCTGTTATTAGTAGGGTTAGGGTTAGGGTTACTCTAATATCTAATACCATGGTGTTTTATCACAAAATCCTCTAATTTCAAGCAATGAAATGCCAAGTTCATGCTGACAGTACCAGAGTTATTCATTCATGAACTCTGTCATTCTACTGTAGCTGCAGATGGACTTAAAATAGTTGCATCCAAACTTAGAATTTGACTACATGAATTTTTATCCAACTGTTATCTTTTGGCCACCGAGAAAAACAAGAATAACATTCAGAAACGACAGAAGGTTCGATGGATCGGAAGCAAATTTCTGATCGGAAAAACTTTGAGCGATTTCTGCTCACATGAGGCTGAAAGTGTTGGGGGATGGGGGAGGGTTCTGGTGGAGCCCCTTGTGTTGTGGTGTGGTTTGGGTTAGTGATGGGTGGGGGCTGGGTGGAGTAGTATTGCGTAAGGGATCATTAAGCAGAGGGTGTGTGTGTGTGTGTGTGTGTGTGTGTTGACCACACCTCTGCGGCTGTCTCTCACACAGGGGAGTGGACTTTCCTGTCCGCAGATAAAGTCTCCAGGAAGTGGACCCTCCTGGAGTTCAGAACCTAAAACATCCTACTTAATACCTCAAAACCATCAGAACCATCATTATTATTGCTGCTATATGTTTACTCTGAAAGTCTGTGCCCTTGGGTAACTGCTTGAAAATGAATAACACCACCATACAGCTGCTACATGCACCAGTGGCTTCCCACATGTTAGAGGCATGCAAACAATAAGCGTCCCACTTTGCTTCTCAGCAGGAGACATTGAGAGCTCCTCTCTGGGTCCTGATCTCACCGGAGAAATGGCAAAATGCTGTAAAATGATTAATGATTAGCTCTATTCAACTATACAATAAATACTGGGTTAATTGTTTTATTTATAAAGGCCATAAAGTTATAAAAGCAACATTCATTAACTCAAAGACAATGCCGTCCAGATACCGTCATGCATCCAGCAGACCTACTGTTATCTGCTTATATTTATTTTGTAGCTAAATTAGAGCTAAAACATCTCGGCTGCGGTGAACTTTGAACTGTTTTAATGACTGCTTTGACACATTGTCAACTTTATTCAGCAGAAATTTCTCACATATATGAAGGAGATACAGTAACCTCGGTTACTTTTTTAAGTAATTTCAAACTGTTATTTAAAATGTATCAAGAAATTAAGTAAAATATGACACTAAACTTGATGATCGACCTTTTAGCATTGTTAGCTCAGGCGAGGCTCAACTAGTAGCTCTATGGGAAAGATCTGAACATTAGGCAGCGGTAGATATAAAGCTAATTGTGCTAACTCTAAAGCACTAATTATAAACATTTGTTCCGCTAATGCTAAAGCACTACACCAACATGGTATTTAGCTGAGGCCAATGCTAAAACGCTAACTTTAATTGAAGTTCTATCTGTCCTTGAAAGACTATTAGATGATTCTATCTGGTTCCCTGCTGTCCTAGTTTTATTTTGTTCCTCTGTGTTCCTTGTTTGAAATAACGTTATTGGGGTTAAAAAGAGAGAGAAAGAGAGGAAACCGAACTGCTGCGTGAACAGTCTGCACCCACTTCAAAATAAGAGCATGAATATAAACTTGTAAGTACTTAAAAAAATGTGATAGCCCAAACTTCTACAAAGATGCCAAACTTTGTTCAACTGCATGTTTACATACAGACAAGTAAGTTAGCGCTTTAGAATTTTAGAAAAATGGTTTTAGGGAAAGGGGACGGGTGGATTCGTTGATGATTCATAGAGGGAGGGATGGATGGATGATGGATTCACAAATGGATGGATGGAGAGATGATAAATTGATAACAGGTGTTTCTGGTTGATATGCTGATGAAACAAACATTGTGACGTTGGGTCACCAGCAGAGAAAGCGTTGGTGATTAAACAACATGTCTGCTTCATGCAGGTTAATCAGTGTTCGTCAGTGCGAAGAAACGAGGTCAAAGGTCGTTCAGCTCATCAGCTGTGACACTGCAGCAGCAAAAGAAAAGTTTGGGAGAAAATTCTCTGGACACACCTTTATCTCACCTTCACCTTTCCCTCCATCATCATCATTCTTCTTCTTCTACTTTCTCTCACAAACTTTCTCACATAAGTCCTCCTCTTCTTCTCTTCCCCCCTCCCCTTTTTTCCTCCCCTCTCTCTCTCTTGGTCGGCCTCGCTACCTCACCCTAATAGGATATGTCGGGGGAGGCTCTGCTTCCGCTCGCCCAGTCACCATGGCAACCACAGCTCTGGCGGGAGTTGCCAAAAGACTGTATAGCCTGACCCCCCCACCCACCAACATCCCCACCCCCAAACCCACCCCATCGCCCCTCCTCTTGCTCCTCCACCTTTTCTCTCTCTTTTTCCAACACACACAGTCACAGTGAATACCTGCCAGCCAAACACAGTGAATGGATCTAATCTGTGGTTCTCATAAGCACAAATACACACAAGCAAACAGCGAAGGCCTGTGTGTGTGGGTGTGTGCGTGTGCATGTGTTTGCATGTGTGAGAGCTTCGAGGTCTATTTGCTGAGCGTTTACCATGTGTGAGTTAGTTAGTGTGTGTTTGTTTCTGAGCTTTCACCCCATTCAGAAGATTTCACATCCAGACTCTGAAAGAGCAGCGACGTTTCAGGGGAGTTGGGGCTTTGCAGTGCAGATACTGGATGGATGCAGCTTTTCTCCTGCTGCTGCTGCAGGATGATGAGGATGATGATGGTGATGATGATGTCATCGCTGGCAGCTCGCTTTTCCTGCGCCGCGAAGCTTCCGGGAAGTAGAAGCATCAGCCCTGACTGAGACAGGAAGCAGTTTGCGTACTGTACGTGCTGGTTTTTTTGTTTTTTTCTTTTTTCTGAAATGCGAGGGTTCGGTGCAGAACAACTGGAGAGGCTGAGAAATGCTCAGCTTGCCTTTGATCCTTGGCAGCAGCGACAAACGCACACCCTGCTGCTTTAATTGCCCCGGCAGACAGCTGTGGGGAACTGAGCTGCCGGTTTCAACTGTCATCTGCTGAGGAAATTCAAGCAATTTGGGGCAAAAATGGTTTATATCTCTCGCAATAAATGTGGGGCTTGTTGCACCAAACCACTCAGGCTGCATGTTTTTGTGTTTCTCATTTGCATTGCTTGTAAAATCCAGAACATAAGAAAAAAGAAGGTGAAATTATTACCTAAATTGTTGAGAAAATGTAGATGTTCTATACTGAAAGTTTTATAATATGATATATTAATATCATTTTTGCACAGAAAGACCAATTTCTACTGCTTATTTTAATATTTTTAGCAGATTTTTGTTTTGCTAAGAACCTATATAATTTAAAATCTGAGATTTCTGGAAAATATGTTTATTTTTTGATCAAAATATGTAAATCTATTTCTAGTGTTTAGGAGCACAAATTTAAATGAACCAAAAGTAAAATATGGATTTTTAAATCTTAAAAAAGTGTAGTTAACTATATTAACAGATAATATTTTTTTATTCATTCAATAATTTAATATAAATTATATATTTTTCAACAAATAAATTAGCAAAAATGCACAATTAGGAGGCTTTTTTAAAATGTCCTTTAGTATAAAATATTTTGTAAAAAACAAAGTTAGCAGCATGCTGAATATATGTCATTTTTAGCTTGTAAAGTATATTTTGAGTATTAAAAACAATAAGAACAATAGGAAAATAAATAACATAACAAAGACATAAATTTTTTTTCTTCTTTTCTGTTACTTAGAATAATACAAAATATTAAATTGTAGATTAATAAATTATTCTAGAGATTACAAAATAAATAATTTCAACTATTAACCACACAAATTTAGGAAATGTATGTATATTTTTGATACAAACAATTCGTGATAAATTTAAATAATGAAATATGCATCATATTGCAATATATAATCGTATATGTTTTTTCCTCTATTTACCAAATTAAACTGATTTTGAAAAGTTTTCTGCTTTAGTTAAACTGAGCTACAGCTTGAAGGCAAATATATAGACTCAGAAAATGTTTATGGAAACATGGAACGAAAAATGTTATTTAAGCTCAAACACAACAAACAATCATGGCACACTTTTTGGCTTAATATTTTTATAAGGCGGTTATTTTGTAGATATATCTATAGTGGGATGTTCTGCAATGGACAAAAGCTGCTCTGATGCTGAGTCTTCATCAAGGATCATCCATAAAACCAGGATTATAGTTTTATTGTTTCTATATTTGCCTATAAACTGAAGGAGAACAACACCTACCAGTGGTGATCCAACAGAAACAGTCTGTTTCCTCTGGTTAAACGGAGGACTCGTCTGCGCCTGCTCTTCCTCTAATGAAGTGCTGAGAGATTTACCGTGCACCATGATTGAATCAAGATATTTTAATCATGAAAGGGATGAATACGAAGCAGGAGTCTGGTGAAAGCGCTTGTTGCAGTGTTGTTTTTGGTTTTATCAGAGTGAAAAGATGAGTTCCTGCTTCTCCAGCTGCGCAGAAGCTACGTTTGCTGTTTGAACTCCGATTCTTGTGGCTCTGGAACTGCTCTGCTGTCTGTTACTGTGTGTGGATGTAACGTATCTCCCAGAACCCGTCTTTCCTGTAAGTCGTTACCTCGGAACAAGGAAGAAAGAGAACGGGAATATGTTTTGCAGTTTTAGGAGAGGGTATGCTGTGACTGTGAGTTATAACTTGAAAAAGCCTCTGGTGACACTTTAACTGTCACTGAGATGTGAAACACGCAGTGGAGTGACGAGTGATGAGTGAGGCCTCACTGTTGACCTCTTCACCGTCATAGTATGGCAAGCTTGTTCAAACAATTCAGGAACAATTTTTACACAATGTTAATCATATATAGTTATGCAAATGTAAAAAATTTAAAAAATGACTCATCAAACAGCAAAAGTTCAGCATTTTGCTGCCTTTTGAGTAGATTGTTCTATTGAAACATTTTCACACAGCCCTGTTTACACCACTTCCATCAAACTGGTTAGTTTCCCTAGAAAGTCCGATTCATTTGGGCAGGTGTGAATGCATAATGGAGTTCTGATGTAGACCACTCCCACTCCAGTTTTGTTTACATTTCCTGAAGAAATTTGCGCTCAGTGTCTTCTGCAGGGACTTTTGTGTCGGTTTCTTCAGTAGTTCGTGATGCAACGCCACCACTGGTGAGGAGGGGAGCAGGTTTTTCAAAGGGTTTGGTTTGTTTGACACAGTGTTATAATATGAGGAACATATATGTGTATAAAAGTACAAGCTTTACTATGCTTCCTGTGGAAGTGAGTTTGATGTTTTTGTTTATCTTAAACAAGTGCGGGTCCATGTTTTCTGGCACCGCATGTAGAGCTGCAGCAGCTGAAAATGTAACAAGTGTTGCAATCTTGGTTCCCAGTCAAAAAGAGTCTACCAGACTATGTTAACTGTCTAAAAATCCATTCGCTGGCAGCGAGCTTTTCCTACCCACTGCCAGAGTTTTCCAGTCAAATCACTCCAGACCAAAGCGAACCTCCTTTTTTGGTGTGCAGTGAACAACAGGGAAAAAGTCTGGCCTGGTGGCTGGGATCAGTCTGCGGACAGATGGATCCAGCAGGGCAGGAAATGAGAGCACAATGCTCTCACCTAAACACTGGTTGTAGCTAATTGGCGTTGGAGTGGATGGAGCTACATCTGTGTGAATGTTGTCAGTTGTCGTTTCTCTTCTCTCCTTCTTCACGTCTGTATTGTGCTGTCCATCTCTGCCCTCATGATCAAACGTAAAAGCAGCAGAAAAACCAGTGCACCTTCAATTGGAGGCACTAAGGAGGAATCTGTCTTAAGGATTCCTCCTTAATTTCTCCGTTTGGAGGTTTTTCTGCCGTCTGACTGGGACAGTAGAATGTTGGAATCTCACTGGTGAGGAGGAAGGCTCTGTTTACCTGCTAGACATGATCTCAGAAAAGTGGGCGACAGCCAGATGGAGAGATGGATAAATTGATTGATGGATGGATGGACGCTTGACCCGGCCTGTTTGGATGGGTGGATGTATTTATGAATGTGTCTCTGCTGGACCATCATCTTGATTCCATGTCATCTAACAAAGAGCACAACAACAGCAGCATCAGAATAAATAATCAAGCTGCTTTTATCTGTTTTGTGGGAATCATTCTGTGGTCAGTTGGTTCAATAATTATTTGTATTTGCCCAAGTGCTCCAAAATTACACAATCATGTATTCATTTGTTATCTTAAAATGACACTTAATAATCCCACGTACCAGTAAGCTACACAAACAGTTCACCATCTGTTAGTTGACCTCCTCTAACCTGACCAGTTTCTCTGTTAAATGCTTACAGTCACATCACTAAAACCAAACACACACACACACACGTACCCATACACACTGTTAAAACTTCATTTAAAGCCTCTGCCAGCTCTGAATACCTCATCCTTGTTCACATGCATTAAACGCAGTCATACGTCTTACATGTGTCAGCCGTCCTCTGTGGGCCAGCTGACAGCTGAGCTTTATTGCCCACCCGTAAATCACTCATTACCGGTACCAAACGTGCGGCCCCAAGTACAAGATGATTAAAGTCCTGCGGACGCCGAGGGAGTGTGTTCCTCCGCCGCAGTCACAGCTGCCGGCCGCATCAGACAGAGTTAGGGATCGCATGAATTAATTGCAAGATGAGGACCGGGTGACCCATTTTACGGCGGAGCTGTTGAACTGAGGAATGCAGGCGGATGAAGAGGAGGAACACATCACGCTCAGTCAAGGGTTTCAGCTCAGAGCATCCCGATGTGGGAAGTTTATTTTGACTTAAACAGTCAGTTTGATGCGAGTCTCTTTGACTTTGGAAAGTTCTCAGCAAAAGTTGAATTTGTTTATTTAATTGCAGTTAAAAGCCCAAAGGCTGTCTGGTGGAATTCCATTTATTTATGACTTATTGACCTCTCGCCATAACACATTTTGCTGGACGATAAATTGTCCCAGAAGTTATTGCAGTAAACGATAATATTCAAGTGATCTTATGGTAAAGACAAGAACACATTCTCAAAGATCAATAGACTTTAAATTCTAATGAATATTTAACACTGGAACTGGAAGACATTTTAAATATCCAAAATAAATAAACAAAACAATAAATAAAATGAATTATGAAGTCTGTACACAAAATTGTCGAAAGCACCAGAATGAAGACTTTCGTCATCTAGTTTTGGTAGAAATTTATCATGCAATTAATTGATTTATCGCTTATTGCGACATACCTAATGGCTTTTAGATGCGCTGAGAGAAGAACACACAGCAATTATGGGATTTAGACAAATACTGGAAAGCAAAAAAAAAAAGAAGAATGTCTGTCAGTAATACGCTCCAGCTTCTGCCAGCAAAAACACAGGAGGGAGCAGCATCATGCTTTCTGTGGAATATTGTCATGGAAACAGTCTTCAGTCAGAGGCTTCTTCAGAATTGTTGCAAGACTGACTGCTACAGGACATTCTTCCTGCCCACAGCAGGAACTCTTTGAAGATACTTGGATGATATTAGTTATAATATTTACTTTCCATCTTAGGATAAAAAAAGGATTTTTGAAGTGAATTGAATAACAAAATGTGAACAAGTTTAAGTTGTTTAAATATTTTCTCAAGGCGATGTAATTTATTTGAATTGCTCAAACTCAGTTAATATCTCCACATATGATTGCCGTGAACTAACCCGTGTAAAAGCTGCAAATTCTTTTTCTTTTTCTATTTTTTATCTCATCTCGAGTCCAGAAGAGATCCTCTACTCTTTGTTAGAGACGGATCCTTCTCGGAGTCTTTGTTTGTGGATTTCTGCTCAGGATCGTCTGAGCAGCCGTGAGGAGAGGGGAAAAACAGGAGAAAAAAAGTACATGAGCGAGTGGGTAGAAAGGAAAGCTGCCGTGGGGATGAGAGGGTGAGGCACTGAGGGTGTGGTTGGTGTAAAGAGTGAGGGATGCTGAGGAGGGAGAGGTGGAGGTGTGGGAGAGAAAGGTGTCAGAGGTGTGGTCCTGAAAGAGAGAGAGTGAAGAGGGGGATGAGATGGAGGGATGAGGGATGGAAAGGTGAATGGGCTGGGAGGGAAAGGGAAGGGAGTTGGTGGTGGGTGGAACGAGCGGAAAACATGGAGTCAGCTGATGGCTCTCAGTTTCCATGGAAACGGCAGGGCCTTTCCCACCCACTCCGTCTTCCTTCCTTCCTTTCTGTCTTTCTTTCTGTTGTTTCATTCTCTCTTCCCTGCCTCGCTCACTTCTTTCACACTTGATTTTCTTTTCAGGATTTTGCTTCCGTTCTTCCTTCCCTTTGACTGTCTCACTATAATCGCGTTATGGCTTTCCTTTTTCTTTGGCTTATGATCATCCTTTTCTTATTTTCTCCTTTTTCTCTATTCTGTTGAGGAGACCTTTGCCAAGTTATGAACAATTTTAGATTTTGAATTCACTTCAGATACACCTGTCGGCCTCTCCTTTCCTTTCCTTTCCTTTCCTTTCCTTTCCTTTCCTTTCCTTTCCTTTCCTTTCCTTTCCTTTCCTTTCCTTTCCTATCCTCTATTACTTCTATTTTTCTCTTCCTCTTGTCTTTTGAGGTCCTTTCTTTCCTCTTCTCTGTTCCTTTTTGTTCTCTCCTGCTCAGTTTATCCGCAGAGAAAACAGATAATATTTCCGACACAAAGAGCAGGTCATTAGCACTTTTAAATCTCCATTCACTAATTTAGTTTTAGAGCTGGAAGAGAAGACAGACTCATCCCTTTAAAAGAAGTTAATCTGTAACAAATTCAACCAAACTTGCAGAACAAATAGTTTCCTTATTACACTCTAGTTATTTGCATAGACATCCAGGTGGATAGCTGATGTTTACGTGTTTGTTAACCAGTTCACCTTTATAAACCCATCTTCCAGCTGAATGCGTGACCTGATAAAAGGGTGTAGCAGAGCCTCCACCCTCTCCTCCTCGCCCAGAGCCAAACTATGCTCAGCTCAACTGGATGGAGGCCAATTCCTGGACTGGAGGCTCACTGCTGTTCCCTCTTCCACTTCTCCTCTCTCTCTCTCTCTCTCTCTCTCTCTCTCTCTCTCTCTCTCTCTCTCTCTCTCTCTCTTTCAGCCTGTACCAGTCTCTCTCCATACCCATGCAGCCTTCTGTCTCTGTCCGTCTCACTTTCTCATCCACCTCCCCCTCTTCCCAGCGTTCCACACAGCAGCCATTGTTCGCTGTACTTTGGGGCTGCATGGCAGCTGAGCCCTGGGTGGTTGGAGAGGAGAATCGGCGCTCCATTCCTCTAAGGAGGCTCAGAGAACCAGGGCTTATTGGATCCCCAACGCCGGCATTCCTGCTTCCACTGCTTGGAAGAAAGACTGAATATTAAATGACACATGTTTATGGAGGCATATCGCTCGTCTGATGGCATAATTTCTGCTCCATTTTCCAGTTTAAATAGTCTGCCTTATATTTTGAATCTCATTCTGTTTCACTGCAAAAACACAAAATCTTTCCAAGTATTTTTGTCTAGTCTCTATTGTAAATATCTATGCAATGAAATAATACAAAACAAGAAACTTTTCATCAAAAATAATTATTGGATATTGATAAAAAGTACAAGTTCTCGCTTAGAACAGGGGGAAATGTCTTGCTATAAGTGAAACAATCTGCCAGTGGAAATAGTCTGCTGCTGTATCAACCTTCCAGACCTCCCAGCTCTTCTGGTTCTGGTCTGTTCTGCATCCCCAGAACCAGACCCAGACATTGAAAAGCAGCATTCAGCTTCTATGCTTCACAAATCTGGAACAAACTTTTCAGAAAACTGCAAAACTGCTGAAACGGTGAGTTCTATAAATCAAGACTAAAAACCAAATTGTTCAGAGTTGCTTTTAATTAATAATTGGAAAATATATACATTCTAGTCTGGACTATAAATGTAGTTGTTTTATTTCCCACTGTACTGTTTTGTTTTGTTTATTTGTTCAATGTGTTATGTTTTTATCACATAAAGCACCTTGAAACTTGACTTGCTTCTTTCTGTTAAGATGACTTTCTAAGGTAAAAGGCCTATTTATCCAGACAGAACTTGTCACTGATTAACAGTGAAAAGTTCTGTCAAGTTCTGTAAATGCCTACCATATAAAGCGTGATTATTTCATGGGAAATTTAAGAATTAGGCTTTAATTTCTCAGCATTTCTGGTTTTAAATCAAAGAAAAACATAAACCTTTTACAGCAAGAGAAAGGCCACATTTTCTTGGGAAAAAAGCTACAAAAGATTTGTTTTCTTTTGTCATTATTGTATTGATTTGTCATGATTCACATTAGTAATATAATCTATAATATAATGCTGTATGTCTTATGATATGTGTAATGTGTAAACAACATCTTGTTTTAGTCTAACGTAGCTCTTCCCCTCCTTTCTTTCCCCGACAGGCGGATGTAGGTGATGACTGCTTCCAACCCACAGACCTGAAGATGAAGTCAGAGTTCAAGGCGGAGCCGTCTTCGCCTCATTCGAGCCCCGCTGAGGACCAGACCGAACCCGTCGACCTGTCGCTCAACAAGCCCCGCTCTGCTTCCACGACGAGCTCCACGGTCAACCCGGCGCCCAGCAGCGCCACCTCCCAGCCCGGCCTGTCAGCCACGCCCATTCCCTCCACGGTACAATCCATAGGCTCCATGGTAAACACAAACTCCTGCCTCCTCCGTTTATTCATAATAAGACACACAGCACGGTTTCTGACTCCGTCATGTTCTCCTGCCAGGTCCTCTCTCCAGGTTCTATCCTAGCAACACAAGGAGCCGGAGGACAGCAGATTCTCCACGTCATCCATACAATCCCGTCGGTCAGCATGCCAAGCAAGGTGGGCCAACTGCAGACCATCCCTGTGGTGGTGCAGTCGCTTCCTGTAGTTTACACCACCATGCCCACAGACGGCGTCGCAACGGCAGCCATCACAGTGCCACTGATAGGCAGCGACGGGCGCTCAGAAGGATCAGGTGAGCGGGTTGTTGTGCTGTTAGAGACTCCTCCCGAACCTCAAAGTTTTAATTAACCTTAGTCTTAAGGTTGGGTTAAACCACAAAAATCCATGAAGATAAATACATTACAGTGTCCTGGTTTGTAGCAATAGCTGGGATGTTTTGACTTCAACTCACTCTTCTAAGGCTGCATGAAACACTGTTAGCAACTGTTGATAAAACGCTGTTTGCACTTAGGATGTTTTCACACCTGATTGACTCGATTTGATTGCGGACCAAAATGGCAAACTAACTAAGCCCTTTTAAAACATGTCCCCACCCCTGCCTGTGGTGGCACTGCACCAAAAACCACTGAAGGAAACTACACAAAAACCTCTGAAGAAGACACTTCTTTATGAAACGTACACAAAAATGGAATGGCATCAGATTTTAGAGGTTGTAGGATTTCTCTTTTGCCTTTGGCAAAAACACCCAGCCATTTCTACCACTAGCGCTACAGAATGCCCTGCGCTATGGTCCACTTCCTGCTTTTGGAATAGTCTTTGATGCGATTGATATTCTCATATGCATTCCAACCACACCGGAGTTCAAATCAACCGAGCTGAGACCAAGGTCTGGCGGTGGACCAGAGTTCTCGTTTTTAGTCCTCATCAGAGTTTGATTGCTCATTCACACCACCCCAAACGAACCAGACTTTCTAGACAAACGAACGACAGTTCAGTTAGACCAGACTAAACACGACTGCTGGGATGCACCCCTTGATAGTAGGCAGGTGCCTGCTTCAGACTGGACTACTGATGCAAAGATGGAGTAATAATTACTAGCTATGGGCTGAGAATGTTGTGCCGTTCCCTTTTCATTGCTTTAAGTTATTTAATGAGATACCAGAGGACTAAATACCTCTTTGGCTGTATGAAGCATATAGAGACAGTTCTTCACCTGTCCTGAAAGCTGGTGTTAAGATCTTTGTTGGTAACAGATGACTGATAGTTTTAGGAAAACATCTTGGATATTATGTTGTTTTTTTGTTTTTTTTGCAAATCTTTCATTGCCTGAAATTCAAGACATAACCACTTTCAAAGGAGTCAGACTGTAATGATGTCATGTTCACACTGCTAATGTGCCGCTGATCTCATCAAACTGGAGTGAGGATGAGGGTGAATGAAGTGTCGCCCATCCTTGGGTAAACTCTAGGCGTAGACCTGCCTTCACCTCTTTGACTAACTTTTTAAAGTCCCTGTTTGCTTCACCTTGGTTTCTAATTCAAACCAACATGTCCTCGACTCAGGAATGTAAACAACTGAGGCAGTAACTGGAAAAATTTCCACAAGACTCTGCGGCGCTCTGACCGGCCTGAAGATGCTCTCGGACTGTTTGTCCTCAGCAGCCTGTGACGTTCAGTACATGCCAGGAGCTGCAGCGTTCTGATTTATTATCTTTTTTCCTTCTTCCTATTTTTTTTACATCCATGTCTCAAACTAGCTCTCTTACTTCCTCCCACTTCCCAGCAGTGACTTTTAAAAAATGTCAGGTCAGGATTTCTCAAGTGGTTAAAACTGTTTTCCACTTGTGAGAAAAGTAGAGCTTCTGTTTGAAGCTTTACTGTTTATATGGGAAGGCAATCTTGTTAATACAGAACCATTCATACAAAAGTAGGGCTGTAACTATTGATTATTTTAGTAATCAATTATTATAATTCTGACGATTAATCAATTAACTTTCTAAAAAAAAATTCTTCCTTTTCTAAGCGAAATCACTGGAAACATTTCAGAGTGAAGAGAATCAGGATTGATTGATTGATTGATTGATAGGGGGAAACATTGTCTTTAATGAGACCCATATTTAAGCCAATGTGAACTTATTGGATTAAATATGTTATTTTCCTATTAGACTAAACAACTAAAAGTTGTTTGCGAAATGTAAAAACTCAGAGTTACTCAAAAAAACTCAAAAAATGTATTATATTTTTTGCCTATGGAGATTGCCGTTTTTTCATCTGATGCCGTGATGATGAGGTGGGCATGTTTTGGAAGACTAGACTCTAAACTTTTATACACCTGATATCTGTTGAAATGAATGAACGTTATCAGCTTGATCTACTACTATATTAGCTAAAGCTAACACCATCAGTAGAAGCCAACACCAGTAGCAGGAGCTAACACGATTAGTGGAAGCTAAAGCAAAACCAAAACAAACTGTAAGTCAATGCTTAAAGTGACAATAAAGCATCTTTAAGCCTTTGTAACATACCATTTTAATATATTCAACGACATGTTTTCATCCCGATGCTAACTGTAAACAGTTTGAGTTAGAAATTGGAGCTCTTAAAATCACATGCTCTTTTTTCCGGCTGACATTTCCAAACAGCAGTTTCACAAACACCAGCTTTTTCAGACAACTCTCTCCTCTTCGACCATTTGATTCTCCTCATCCTCATTTCCTCTTGTCATTTCTGCTTTGCCTTCTATTTCGATGCACTCTGGTTCAAATTGAAAGTGCTAAAGGTTAGTCATTGAACAAAAATTACAGAGCTAGCACTGTAGCACCTAGGATATGCCATCTACCAGGGATGGCTGGCAGCATAAACACCTGTTTACATCCGTGGGGTAGTATTTTATTTAATTTTATAAATTGTATATATTGTTTTCATGTCCATTGTTACAACTAATCAGATGACTTAAAGACTTCATCCCCTTTGTGCCAGATTAGATGAGATTAGCAGCCTGAAAACCTGATAATGTTCTACAAAAGCACCTTTCCAGATACCTGTAGCATTATTCCAAAATACAGTTTTTGCTGTAAGGACAAACACAAGTTACATTTTTGATGATTTCCCCTTATTCTCCATTCCATGTCATTGAATGTCTACATTTAGGTAGATTTTAAGAATTTTGAAAGGCCCCCGCTTATTTTTTTCTTCCAGTGTTGGTGTTGTTCATCAGGCCAGGTGGATTCTGAAGACCTTATGTTGCATATTTTGATTTCTGTCCACATTTTTGGCAGCATTGGAAGTAAAATGTGGAGCGCACAGATAAAACTTTTTGACGTTTTGTTCAGTCTTGTGTGGCTGCAAAGCGGGCAAGCTGGAGGCAGATGACGCTTCGTGCGCCGCGGTGGTGTGTGGGAGGCAAACGAGATTTAAAGCAGACTGGAAAGGCGCAGAGAGAAAGCGGGCTCCATGACTCTATGAGTTGGGAGGGTCCGGCAGGAAGGATGTGAAGGAGAGGGGAGCGGCTCAGGGGGCTGGACAGGAGACAAGATGGGTTGTTTCTTTCTCCGCATTTGAAAAAGAAGAGCTGCAGCAACCAGAGGACTGGGGGGGAGCCTGATGGTCTCAAGAGACAAAAAGCAAGTCTTTTCTTGGTGTGTGTCACCCTCCCCACGTATGCATATACTCCACCCAAATTCCTTGCATCACCCTCAGACCTCCCCACCCCTTACTGCTCTCTTCAGGCTGGTAGACTTTGAACTGTTGGGTCCCACATTCCTGCAGATAGCAGACAAGGGGGAGGTCACTTCTGTCTCCATTCACTGTATTACCAGATATAAAGTGACAATCTTGTGTAAAAAAAAGTGTTTACTTTCTTCATTCCTGGTATTGCTGCTTGATCTTTTCAAAAGTATTAAGACTGAATAAAACAAATAGCTCAAAGCAATGCAGCTCTTAAAACTGTTAAAGACATCAGATAATTCTGCACAACAAGGTCCATAAAAGTAAAAAAAAAACAGCAACACATTCCTAAATGGTCATATAAGACAGCTACACGAAGGTATTGTGTGATGGATAAGAAACCAGCCAACATTTACATATGGGCGCCAGATAGGATTGTCTCTGTGTTGCGTAATTGCAAAAATAATTATTTCAGGACAAATCTGGGCAGTAAATGGGACCTAAATGGGTACTAGATGTTTTATTTAATTTGAACTGATTGCGATTGGACAGAAACCTGCAAACAATGTGTCCAACTGTTTCCGATGATTGGGTGTTTTTAGATCTTCGAAAGGAGTCTCATACAAAAACCTGACCCACAAACAAGAACGTCTCAGTAAATGGCAATATTATCATACATATACATATTAAATATCATAAAGTATTTATTTTCAGTGTCAGTGTTCAAAAGTGAAACTTGGAAACTAAACTTTTTAACATTGCAAGAAACTAAAAAACACATTTAAAAACAGTAATTATAGCCTACGCAGTCATGATGAAGGCTGCTGACTTGAACGTTTTCTAGCAGACAATCACAGACATTTGTTTCAAGGTCAATAAGTCACAAAAGGATATTTCTAGTGGCTAAGATATTTTTTTTGTTTAGCCCTTTTGCTAATGTTGAAAATGTTTAGCACAGTTAGCTTCCCCTAAATGAGATTTCCCAGATATATTCTAATGCACTGATTTTACTTGGCTGTTTGTGAACTTTCAGCTAAATAAAGTTCAACATCTGCGTTGATGACAGCTGTTAAGATTTCTTCAACTAGTTAAATGTTTATATTCATGCTCTTATTTTGAAGTGTGTGAAGACTGTTTACGCAGCGTTCTCGCTCTTTTTTTTCTCAGAACAAGAAACATACAGGAACAAAATAAAACATGGACAGTAGAGATCAAGACAAAAATGTAAATAAAGTGTCTAGGGGGTATTATAAAACATGTAAATTATAAGATCAAATTAAAGTGAATGGAAGTTAGCAGTTTAGCATTGCTTCCAATGAATACAGTGTTGCTGTGGTTATCTCACTTTAGCAGAACTAATGTTTAAGGTTAGTGCTTTAGCATTAACAGCACTAACATTTTAGTGCCCCCCATTAGATGTTGCTAAAGACGTTGGCTGGTTATAGATTCCTGTATCCAGGCATGTAAATGGAAAGCTGAGTGGAAGGAAAAAGTGTAGAAGAAAAGAGTGCACAACAGTCATATTGTGATGATGGGTTGTGGCTGGTCTACCTGTACATTTGTTTGCCTAGGAAGCTAAATTTCAGATTTAAATATGAAATAATTTGCTCATTCATGTTGTTTGGTTTGGAACAATCAGCACACTGTGGTTTTACAGAGCTTTAGCTGAAACAAGCTGACTAGCTGCAAGTCAGTTTATAGATCTGGGTCAGATCTATAAACCTTTGCAGCCCTGTTCTGTGGGTTCTTCACCAGTTGGAGCCTCTTACTCCTTTCTTATTTTCTTAAAAATCACCTCAGATTTTAAAACCTAAGAAATGAGAGGCCATTATTTTCACACAGGAGAACCGATTCTGACATAATTTTCATCTCTGTGAATGCAGAGAAACTGAACAAGTCTCGCCATGCCTGTGGACTATCAGGAGATGACAGCTGAAAAACAAACAGCCTCCTGACTTCACGATAAACAGGCATCTGTGAGGAGTTTAGCAGTTTGCCAAAGCTCCAGGAAACCCAACACAGAGATTTATCTTTCACTCAATTACTAATTAGCTTCTGGGAGTAACGAGGATGCTTCAGGGAGAGTTTCCGTTAACTCTACTGCATTTGAAAATAAACTGTAAAATGTAGGGATAAAGATACAGGAAATTCCAATATGAGGTTTTGCATTAATGCTGCAGCTTAGCAGACCACACCCTCTGATACGCACTCAGACTCAGACAGTCTTTGTCTTGCCAAGTTGCCTAAATCCTGACATTGTAATTCTCCAATTAACCCCCTGCTGTTCTATTCTCTGCTTTCCACCCATCCCCACCGCTTTTCCACCTTCCACCATCTCCACGGTTCCATTCATCTGTTTAAACAACTGATTTATGTTTTCTATCATCCTTTCCTCTCCTGCAGTTCGCATCAAGCCGGGTTCGACGTCTCCAGTGGAGTATCAGAGTGACAGCGACGCAGAGAGCGGTACAGAGTCCGGATCGGCCTCCCTCAGCGCCCAGAGCATCGACGCAGGGTAAGCGCATCCATCCATCCATCCATCCATCCATCCATCCACCCACCCACCCACCCACTCACTCACTCACTCACTCACTCACTCACTCACTCACTCACTCACTCACTCACTCACTCACTCACTCAGCAAATTTACAGCAAATTTACCTCAGTATCAGACATAACAAGCAAAACAACAGCTCTCTCTCTACAGGTCCCACTTATCCTGTTAAATGTTAAAGTTCATTACAATTAATAGAAGACGGTAGAACTCTGTTTTTATTTTGTTTGAAAAGATTTACAAAGTTGCATTTAAACGAAACAACAAACTTATGGAGCAGTGTCCAGTTCCATTTCTGCTATATCAGGCCATAGCAGAAATGTCTGATCATGATGTACAGCTACTTGTTTGAAGAAACGCACAGTGAATGGAAGTTAGCAGTTTAGCATTGCTTCCAATGACTACAGTGTTGCTGCACCTCAGCAGAAACATGTCGTTCTGTCAAGCATGGTGGTGGAGGGGTCATGCTTATGGCCTACCATAAGCTTTTCTGTTGACCATCATATACTGAGAAAAATGTCAAATCATCCCACTTGACGGCTGTGTTTAACTAGGATTTAGACAAAAAAAACACAAAAAAATCCCAAGTCCAGGTCTATCAATTAGCATATGTTTGCAGCCACTGGAGTCGCTCCCTGCTGGTTAGCTTTTCACTTACCATATTATGTTTTCACTTTCGCAACATTAATGAGAAGTGGAAGTTTTCACAATACTGTCTTTTTGCAAATTATTCTCAAGGTGATCTTTAAACCCATTTTATTTTTTGCTTTTGTGTTGATTTTCAAGATAACTTCTTTAACAAACTTGATTGATTCTCTGCTGAAATAAACACCAAATGGTCAAATGTAAGTTTTTCTGCACACCTTAACCAACTAATGATTTTATCAGCATGGAAGATAACCATTAAAACATGATTAACTCTGCAAGGTGCAGTATTTCTTTGTAAGTCACTGAAGCTGTTGATATGCCATTAATGCGACGTCAGCTGACTCTAGGAGCCATACTACAAGTCAGCAGGGTCAGAAAGAGAGTGCAATGTGCAGCAGGGTTTATGAGAAATTCGGTCTTTGCGTGGGTCACCTCCTTCTCCTGCAGGCTCCTGACTAATTACATTACTGCAGCGAAGCCATGACTGGATGCTTATATAACCTTATATAACCCACCATACAGCTGAACACACTGGAGACGCCCAGGCTGCAACACAGGAAGACAAAGTGTGCAGAGAGACTGGAGGTGCAGTCTGCATGCTTCATAAAAAGAAGTCTGATGTTGCAGAAACACTTCTCTCTGTGTGTGTGTTTGTGTGTGTGTGTGTGTGTGTTTGTGTGTTAGTGTCCAGTTGGTTCATTAGAAGATCAGCACAGAGTTTCTGCCACACCCGCATAGGCGCGGCGCTGTTACTTAACTGTATTTCCAGGGTGTGGACGCTGATGGGTTGTTCAGTTCTGTAATCTACATGTGTGTGAATGACTGAGAGACTGCCTTGTAAAAACTCAGCACATCGGTGGGGTATTTTATATCTATAAGGAAGATTATTTGGACAGTTGTGCGTTTGTGTGTCTGTGTGAGAGGAAAAAAAGGGATTGCTTGTGCGACTGTGTGTTGCTGGGCAGGGCTGTCCCAGAACCGGGGTGTAAACAAGGGTTACGTAATGCAGCTTGCCGTCACACCTCTTTGTAAAATGGACTTGGAGATCAGTGAGTTTTTTTTTGTTTTTTTTTGTTCCTCCATACCATTCATTACAACCTCCCCACCCCCCTAAAAAAAATCTTCTGAGACATTTTAAATTACTGAAAGCTTTGTAAATTAGATACTTCAGCAGAAAAGAGAAAAGTAGATCAGAGTGAAATTAAGAAGAGATAGTTCCTGTTTCAGCACCGGCCTTGTTCACCTGAGGAAGACAGAAAAGAATAAACGGAATGATTTGAATACATGACGAAGACAGAAAGATTAATGGTAAAACACAGTAGGCTGCCTTGAGGAGCTGTTGGAGAGTGAATGTGTGACGCCACCTGCTGGGTAGGGATGAAACTACAACGTTATTCATATTCACAGAACTGATGCCTGCTTGTATTTTATGAAAACAACAACAAAAATCTTTTCAGGACTTAACTAGAAAAATCAGTATTTTTGGAGAAAACTCAAAGGGAATTCTCTAAGGCAAACTGATGGGCTCAACTGAAGAAGGAACTTCAGGGGTTACGTAATGCAGTTTGCCATCTTAGTAAAATGGACTTGGAGATCCATTTATGGTAGTTTTGTTTTCTAACAAAACTACCATAAATATTCAAAGAAAAACCTTCACAGAGACATAGAAATATACTGAACAATCAAAGCTTGAGCTGAAGCCAAAAATTGTTGAAGAAATTGATTTCTGAACCTGATCAGCAGACTAACATGAGAGCTGATGGCTGCAAAACTGAATGAAGTCAAAGTGAATTCCATTGATCGTCAAAGGGTAGCTCTTTCACTGTTCTTAGGCCCCTTGTGCTTGCAGGCTTTAAAGACCATTACTTACACAATTAGCAGAAGATGTTCTTGTTTAATGATGCTCCAGCTCATGTTATATTTTCACAGGCAAAGCTGTAGCAGTAGCTTCTTCTATAACAACTACTGTAACTAGTTTTAACTTTGGAAGCTGCTGTCACTGAAGAACTTTACTGTTTCAGAAATAGCACTGCAATTGTAACTGAGATAAACACAACAGACAACTTTATATATAAAATACTGTGGTGTTTGCACATAAATATAGATGTTAGCATAAACAAACACAATCTTTCCTGTTCTGTTGTACCATCTGGTCCCGATGTGCTGGTACTCCAACATTCTTCCAGTGGATAAGCTACTTTTTTTTTTTTTTTTTTTTTTTAAACCACACATTTTTTTAATCTTAGAAGGCACACACAACTTGGTCGCACCTCTCGCTGGTGGGTCTGAACTTCCCCCCCCACGTGAGAAATAGTGCGTACCTACTGTTACAGTCAGCGATAAACAAGCCAAAACGTTTTGCTAAAATTCCCAAAAAAGGTGGTTAATGTTTCTTGTTCGATGTGACAAAAGGAACAAAGAGGATCAATATTTGGAATATATTTATTCAGTACTGAATTTACAGGGTAACACCTGTGTTTTAATTCTAAGAAATGGGTCTGAATTACCAATAAATAACTCTGGAAACCTGGGATATTGGATCTGGGCTCTACCTGAGGTTGATATGAGAAATTTCAAATCTGCTGGAATAGCATCGAAAACAGCAGCAAATTCGTTAGGGATCACAGGAAAATTATATTTACAAAGAAATTCACCATAATTAAACAGTTGACCATCCTCATTAAACAATTGTTTTACAGATAGAATATTATTATCCACCCAGTTCTTAAGAAATAGGAATTTATGCTTGAAGCAAATATTTTGGTTATTCCAAATAAAACAGTTATGAGGGGAAAAGTTGTTCATAAACCAATATCCAGGATAAAAGTAGTTGTTTATGGAAGCTAGATAAATTAAAAGGGCACTTTTCTATTTTGCAGTTACATCTTAATAAAAAGTCTAGGCCACCCAAGGATTTGAAGACGTGTGTAGGAATCCAATGCCACATTGAATTAGGATTTTTCAAATATCTTTGGATCCACCTAACTTTGAATGTAGAATGTAGGGCATTAAATTCCAGAACATTGAAACCACCTGAACTTAGTCTATTGATCATAACATTCTTCCTACTAAGATGTTTTGTTTTTTTTTTCAAATGAAATCAAAGAGTATTTGATCAATTTTAGTGCAAAGTCTGTTTGGGACATGAAGGGCTGGGGCAGATTCCACTGCTTCTTCTCGCGTTTCTATCTCCATCACTTTGTTTTCCAATGCTTGAATCTTTTCCTCAGCTTTGCTGACTCGGCTGACCGTGGTGTACAGTGTGCTTTTAATGACTTGTATGTCAGCGGAGAGAAAATTAATAGTAGACTTCATGTCATCGATGGATTTCCCAATAGAAGTCCCTTGGTCCTCGATAGCTAGCTTTAGCACCGTTGTCACGGTCTCTGCTGTGGCTTGCTCCATTTTCCCCTTCTTGGTAGACGGTGACTTCGTAGGAGTAAGAACTAGATGACCTTCAGTTTTGCTTTTTGTTATAAAGGTTGAAGACATTACACATATATCTGTTCCGACAGGAGAAGAATAAAGTTGGAGGGAAGTTCCGAACAACGTCTAAAGGCTAGCCGCCATCTTGGCTCCCAAATAAACTGCATGTTTAAACTGATAAGTCTCTCTCAAAGGAAATGCTGAGCCAAGGATGCCCTGGCCATTTTCCAGTGAAAGACAGATGAAGGTTGGAAATGGGCTAAAATAGATTTTCCCTTTCATTTGTGGTCTAAAATTCAATACAATAATAATATATCCTACATCCCATACACTTTCTGGCATTATCAAAGTCAACCAGTCACAGACAGTTTTGATTAGCTTTTTTTTTTCACTTGAAGAAAATCACAACGTGGTGGTATTGTTAAGACAGAAGACTGAGTTTATGGGATATTTAGACTTGCATAAACCCAGAACTGCTCTAATACATTGGTATGAATTTTTGTTTTAAAAAGCGGTCACAAACTGACATGAAATAAAAAAAAACAAAAAAAACCCTAAACAAAAGGTGTTGTATTTTCACTGTCCAGCATCACTAACTCCTACTTGCATCTTTCTATCCCAGGTCAGTTATAGACTTGGAACCTGTCGATCCAGATACACTAGACCTAAAGAGGCGGCGGATCCACATGTGTGACTATGAAGGCTGTAAAAAAGTTTATACCAAGAGCTCTCACCTCAAAGCCCACCGGAGGATACACACAGGTAAAGGAAAGCAACCAGCTCACATGTCACCAAAAACATCCATCCTTTTGAACAAAAACATCTAAAAACAACATTTCTGCCTTTGATAATAATGGCATTTTGTTTGCCTGAAATCTGAATTTTTATTTTTTTTTTTGCATGCTCGTTCTCACTAATAATTAAATGCGACCACAATCAGACGTCTGTGTGAACAATTTAAAGCAAGTGAGTGACTGAAAAAGGGTTTGAGCTACTTTGACTGGATTTATCTGAAGAAAAAAAAAAATCAAACTATTAAAACCATTAAATATTTTTATATGTTACATAGTAACACGTTGAAATACTACCGGAAATGCAAAAAGTGGTTAATATTTGTATGCTTAACCACATATTCCACAAAATTGCTGCTTGTTTTCTTTTTTTTAATTTGTTGGTAGTGATTTTTTTTCCCCCATCCAACAAGTACACTTATTAGACAAAAGCTGTCTGTGATTGCCTTTAAGTTGAGAACACAGTTGTATGCACGTTAAAAAACGTACTTTGCATGTGAAAGACTAAAAATGCTGCATTTCTTTTGGCCACCCTGGATTTCATACATGAGGAGCGAGGGAGCCAGGATTTATCAGAGTTGTGACAGAGTGCGTGTCGAGTTTGTGTGATTTAAAGGCACACACCATGAATTATTGTTAGATATATGTACTCACATCAGTCTCACTGCACACCTAGAGTCAGTTTTTGAGCAAAACTGGAGGAAAAGTGAAGGTGCTAAGACAACCACTTTTCCCTTGAGTATAATGTCCATGCATGAACTACAGTATATATAGTTTAGATGCCTGATGCTCCTGCTTATGTAACAATGATTTTTGTGTTTATTTCTAGGAGAGAAGCCGTACCACTGTACTTGGGAGGGCTGCACCTGGCGCTTCGCCCGCTCCGACGAGCTCACCCGACACTTCCGCAAGCACACAGGAATCAAACCTTTCCGCTGCACGGAATGCGACCGCTCTTTCTCCCGGTCTGACCATTTGTCCCTTCACCGCCGCCGCCACGTGATGATGTGAACTCCCCTCCAAAACCAGCCCATCGAACCGACCTCTGACCCTCTCGGGTTCCCAGAGTCCACCCGCGTAGACCAGAGCCTCCACGATGTTCCACGTTTTGCGTCCAGGATTTCTAAACAATCTGCGGAGGGGGAGCAAGGACACTTCCTCCTTCTCCGTGTTGAAATTACAGGACAACTGGGAGTGTGTCTGTGCATATGTGTTTATGCATGGTGGATTTATTAATTATCTTCATTGTGCACCCCAGTTCAGGCCTATCTCTACAATCCAGAACTCAGTTTTTGAAAGAATTGGAAAAAAGAAGATGGGACTGAAACTCACTCATTCATCCATCCACCCATTAGTCCATCCAAGGGAAAGGAGGAAGAGTAGGGGATACAAAGAGGTTGTTCAGTGTTTTTTAAAAACCTAATGTAACTTGGATGTCACTTCAGTTGCTCTTTTCTTTCTTTCTTTTTTCAGTCTGAATTCAGTTTCAGTCTGGAGTTGGTGACGAGTCGTTCAGTTGCTCCTCAAAGAGTCCAGGAACCTTTTCATGAATGTCGACTTTGTGTTTAAGCCCTGTGCTATGACATGAGATTTAGCTGTGTGCTCAAACAACAATTCACAATGAAGAATGCCATCTAACATCCTAGTAAATTTATTACTGGCATGATGCAGAGCAAGCAGTGTTTGAGTTGAATCCCTTCTGTTCAATACAAATAAGCAACATAAATGCTGGAAAATTAGGGGTACCAGTGACTTTTTGCTGGTGCATCTCAATAAACTGCACCAAGAAAAATGTTGATTTATTGTAGTTGAAAAGGAAAATTCCTGTACTGCATTGAAAATTTCACTAAGAATAACATAATTCTAGCTTTTATTTTGATGATTAGCAGCATTCCGACTGTTACATCAGACCAATAAAAATGATTTTAATAGTGAAATGTGGGCGTGTTGAAAAGTACGCTTTGTTGGTCGGGAGTCGTTTTGCATGGATTGCTGCATCAATGCAGCGTGGCACATGGGTGGTCAGCCTGCGACTAGAAGGTGGTTTATAAATGACCTTTATCTCGCCTTCCTTGGTGGATCTAGTTTCTCTCATCTTTTAAGTCACATCATGGTAAATGTTTACTCAAGTTTTTTTAATGAATGGAGGAAATTTAACCTACCTCCTGGGGTTCCTTGCAAACACAGCCTCCAATATTTATGGATAAAGTACTTTGCCGACTCCATGTTGCAAACCCACCTGCAGCAGCTGAAGTGACATCTCCGGCGTCCTGGTCCTCAAACCAACCCACCTTCCCGCCTCTCCTCGGTACATGGAGCTGCAAGACTGTGAACTTTTAAAAGACTGATTTTTTTTATTTTTATTTTTTCCAGTGTATCAGTCACATTGTTTATGCTCTCCCTCCACCTTTCCCTCGGGCGTGCACACACACCTTTCCAATCCTTCTTTGGCAACAGTATTTGCTTTGTATGCGTTCCTATTGGTGTTTTACAAAAAAAAAAAGAAGGAAAGCTAGGCCTTCGGTGAACAGTTTGTTTTCTTCTTTCTCCAGGTTTGCCGATCTGAACAGTAACGACAACAAAAAAATAAATAAGTCAGATCCTTTTTGTTGATTTTCTGAGGCTGTGAAAAAGACGGAGCAACACAAGTAGTTTAATAAGACAAACTCTTCATGCAGGGAAATATAATAGGGGGGACTTTTCAGATTGTGTGTTAGTTGCCTGTGTTTGTGCGATTGTGGGTGAGTTTTGAGAAAAAACAAACAAAAAACTAGAAATAATCAGAAATGAACATTTTTACGAGTGTTTATTGCGGGCATTTGTCAACGTTCTTTTACCTCTTGCCCGTTGAGCCTTAATAACTGAAGTGAATCTGTAAGGGCGAAACCAGAACCACTGAGACGAAGTTCGCAGTCCAAACCGTGACATAATAAATCAAATAAATCATAAATCCAGCAGCTTTTGGAGGTTTTCTTAGGCCTAGTCCACACGTAGCCGGATGTCATCCACATGTAAACTCAGTTTAATATCATTTAAATTGATTTGTGTTTCATTGACCTTATATTCTAGCACAGTTACTAAAAGTAGCTCAACCTTTGTTTTCTTTTCTTTCGTTTTTCTTTTTTTTAAAATATTTTTTATTCCAAACAAATACATTACATTGAAAGATTTTCAACACAATAAAGAGGAATAATGACCTATAAATAATATAAATTAACCACAATCATCTGCAATATTGCTGTTAATGTCTAGAAATCTGCCATGTGAAATAAATGAATAAAGTAAAATAATGTGCACCTTTTAGTCTCTACAAATACTATTTTCTTAAATGTGCAAAAGAAATCAAATGCATATAATAAAGGGTCTGTTACAATGAAAATAAAAATAAAGAATATAAAAAAGGGCTCTGCTTATGAGATAAAGTTAAATTTATTTTCATTTATTAATTCGTTAAGCAGCTCAACCTCTCTGTCCACACAAATCCTAGTGCTACGTTTTATTCCTTACAGGAAGTCGTGGTTGTTTTGAAGGATGTAATTGGCTGACATAGATTTCAGCTTTGCCCTACACTGCCCCCTATGGGTTTGGCATGTTTAAAACAACAATGAGTGGTGCAATTCAGCTGGTTCGTGTTGATGAAGACCTTTCTTAAACAGAACCTGTGGACACGATGTTATTTTTTCAAATGATGTGGCAGAGACATTTGTTTTTATAAAGGCCCGGCTACGTGTGTTCAAGACCTTAAAGACAGGGGAGAAAATGTGAGGATCTCCACTAGATTAGTTTAAAAATGAATTATGTGAATTTGTAGCACCAGAAATCGCTCCGTTTTGCGACTCATGTTCATCTTTGTTGAATCATCCAGTGGCGTACGTCAGGTTTTGGCTGTAGGTCGTCTGTCAGAGGTCCTCAATGAAATGACAGGCACTGTGCCGGGCTGTCAGGGTCCATCACGCCTTTGGGTTCAGACTAAAGTGCTCTCTTCACTAGCATTTCTACCCCAAAGGGGGTCAATCCTCTCAGTAAATATACAGCACGCTCCACAAAATACTGAGCAAATCTGGGTTTAATTTTTTGTTGTTTGTTTTTGTTTTTTAGTGCTGTTCAGCACATAAATCAAACTGTTGGTGTTTGGGAGCAGAACTGATCCTGTGTACGTCTTAAACAGGCTGGTTTCCAACCCCTGACCTGGGCTGAACTTGATTATGCAACAAAACGCAGACCTCGCTCCATGCGCTGTTCTGTTCAACTCAGTAAGTAGAGCACTAGCTTGGTAGTTTGAACTCACAAAAACCTTAAAAATGGGGGAACGTCAGGATAGAAGCCCGTTTGTTGAGCAAAGCCAACAGATTCTAAGTTTTTGTGGAGACTTCGTTGGTGATCGAAAGAACCTCTTTTATAGTTCTGGTCTGTTCATGTGCAAAAAAAAGATGTTCTGTTTATAGACCATACAGATTTTTGTCATTATTTAAAAAATTTGAATGTGAGAACGCAAAGTTAGTGAATGAAAGGGACATGCAGGTTTCCTGTGAGCTGAGTGCATGCTGAGACCAGGGCGGATTGTTGCTTTATCTGCAAACTGCAAAAGAAGATCAATCCGAATACAGCCACTGGATCTGATTCAGGATTTTAACATGTTTTGCTGTAAATCAGTGGAAGCTAATTAAAAGAAATATGAAAAATTCTTCACATAAAAACAAATGTTTAAAATCCTAACTCAGTTCAGTCACTTGTTTGGAGGGACATTGTTCTTTTTACTTGAGCAGACCAACACAATAGCCCCAGTTTTCTTATTATCCCCCCTTGCTTCAAGTAAAAAAAAAGAGAAAAAGTTACTAAGCACATCTTTTTAGAAGAGTTTATGCATTTGATTGCAATTTTATTTCTTTTGTAAACTGTTGATAAGACATTAAGGACAAATAATTAAAAGAAATCCATGTACATAACTGTATATAATCAGAAAGTGCAGAGTAAATGTAACGGGTGAATTTCTATTTTTAACACTGACTAGATAATGTGAAAAAAAAAAAAAGTTTTTCCTTTTCTTCCTATGTTGGTTTGATGAAAATGTGTTTCATCATGTGTGTTGTCCCCCCAAAATCTAATACATTTGTTTCGTAGTTTCTTAAAAAGTGGTCCCACTTGTGTTGTGAACACTTGTGTTGCATGGAGAATAGCTTTGTTTTTCTTATAGTGACGTTGGTGAGCATGTAAGTGCGTGTGAGACAGTTTGGGCGGGGTGAGGATTTTTATTAAAAAACAAACAGGGTTTTTATTTTTAAATAGTGAGAGAGCTTAATATTTTATCACTGGACGTGATTTGAATTCTGTCACACAAAAAGCACTCAGATGTTGTTGGTAAGGTCAGCTAAGGTTCAGGTTTGGGCAACAGAAACACACTTACTGGGGGTTAAATCAGAAGCTAGCTTCACATTTTTTTACTTCTGTAGAAAGTTTGAAAAGTTCCAAAAATAGTACATAAAAGATTCTAACATACGAATACATTCTATTTTATGCAAACAAAATACCACGAAAAGATTTCAGCCATACAAGCAAAACGATCTTTAACTTAGATGCTACGTAAACTTAGCTCACTAGTGTTTAAGGAGGGTTGAAGTAACAATTGTGAACTATTTTTCTTTAGAACATGTTTCTTCAATCTAGTTTTAGATATTAATGTCACCATAAAACTCAAACAAAATGCTTACGAGAAATATCAATTATATCACGGCTAAATATTTTGTTGAGGCAAATGGAGCAATACTGGCTTGTGATGCTTTTAACATTTCAGCTTTTAATTTCACATTTTTACATTTTATTTTTGTATTAGTTTAGAAATACCATTAAATAGATAGTTTTATCTAGAGAAGTTGGAGCGATTACGAGTCTTGTTCTACTAACTCTAAATTGGTAGCTAATTCACTCAAATGCAACACTAGTTGGTAATATCAAAAGTGGACCAGAAACAAATTCAAATTTTCTTGCTTAATATGTGTTTTTCAAACTTCATGTAGCTGTTGATCCCAATGCTGAAATGCATAAAGAATGAAAACTCAAACTAAAGAAGTTAAATATTGAAGAAACAGATTCAGAAAGGCACAAAAGCCAGTTCTTTACCAATTCATTAATGAAATTAAAATTTCTGTAATTTTTTTAAAGCTAAACTATACAAATGCTCTAAAATGATAAATTATGTTTTAAGTCGGAGAACAATCCCTGACCAATAAATCTACCTACAAGCTAGTTTACACAAATGCCATCTAACTTTAGTGTATTAAATGTTAGCATTTAAGGTGGAGTTAGAAATCAAATGTTAATTTTCTTTT
This sequence comes from Alfaro cultratus, assembly GCA_903066825.1. Lineage (NCBI taxonomy): Eukaryota > Metazoa > Chordata > Actinopteri > Cyprinodontiformes > Poeciliidae > Alfaro > Alfaro cultratus. Next base: position 30,762 of record CAEFZX010013463.1, on the reverse strand, counting down.
TTATTGGAAGTTTTTCAATTTATCAGCTACAGTTGGAGATACAAATACCATCATCTAAATGTGAGAGACACTCTTAACTAAGAAGCTGTTGTCACAAAACTAGCTTGTACAGGACAAAAATATGGTGCTTTAACATTTCAGACTGTAAATTCAAATGTTATCTTTTTTAAAATAAACTGAAAATCTGTTTGAGAAACTTAAAGGAATATTACCAGCCCTGACCAGCAAACTTAGGATGGAGCTAATTTATTAAGATGGTACATAATATACAAGCACAGTAGCTAATTGCATTTATAGGTGGATTAGGATAACAAGTGCTATTTTTCCTGTTTTAATCTGAGATTTGTCAACCAATTTCTTTTGATGCCATAAAGTATTATGAGCTGAAAATCAAAGAAGTCATGAGAAAGCACATCTAAAGATTTCCAGGAGCTGATGGAGTAATGCTAGCAATACTAGCTTGTATGGAACAAATGTGAGGCGCTTTAACATTTCGGCTTATGAATTCACATTTTTGAGGGTTTTCCTTTTACGTTAATGTGAAAAATCCTCTAAATTTGGGCATTATTTATAGAAAAATGTGAAGACATCCATAGCACTGACTGCTAAAGCTAAGCTACTTAATTTTCAGATAGTTACAAGCACTTGATATTTAATTGTACTTGATTGTAAATCTTTTTTAATGAGGAAATACCCCAACATTGAGGATGATGTTGAAGAGGCAGAATTGATGCTTAAAAACCTTAATTTTTCATCATATAAAAAACATGAAATACTTACTTAATAGAAAGATAGCTGGCTTTTTCACTTGCTTGCCTAATAAAAAAAAAACTCACTGGAGCAAAAGAAGCCAATAGACATTTGCCAGACAAACCAAAAAGTCAAACAAAACAATCAGCATTTTTTTGAGAGATGTGGATTTCCTGAGGTTATCAACGTCTTTGAACGCTATTAGATCCTGCATAACGTTAGCATACTAGCAAGAATATGAATCATGCCAATTTAAAAGTTGTTTTTTTTCTTTTGAAGAATTTTCAAACCCATTCCAGGAGTAAACATAAAAAACTCAAATTGATGATACGATGTCTTGTTGGGACACAGGTTTACTGAACATTTCTACAGAGCTGTAAAATAATCTGAAAGTTGGAACATGAACAAACCACATCACAAACCACATAAAGCAACCTGATTGCTCCAGACTGCTCCTAGGTGAAATGTGTTATTTTGTAGCTGGTTAAATCAGCAGCACTTAAATTAATCAGAGTACGTTCTGCTGTCCTGTTTTCAAGGCAGAAAATTGTACTTTTGATCTGCTTGTGCTGCTGCATGAGCTAGTGCTAGTCCTAACCTGTGAGGCGTATTATTTTGCAAACTGAATGCATCCAACAAGCATATGTCATTTCTAGCTCTGACTTCCAGCTTCTGACAAAAAAATAGACTTTTCTTAAAGCGCCAGAGAATAATAACATTTTTGAGTTTTCCGCAAGGTTTCCTCAGACTGTATGTCTCTTTAAGAATTTGGATAATGACTTAAACATTTCATAGACTCTCCAGGAAGATTATTTTATACTGCTGTGACCCCACTGAATCTGGTTTATTACTTAGTAAAGCCCCCAAAATGGATACTTGAAATGACTCTGATTATTATTTATTACTTATTTATCGTGGAGCATCCAGATGAAATGTTTGTAGAATCATTTTAAATCAAATATGTTTTGGCTGAGGCAAACGTGTCACAGTCAGATAAAACAAAACTTTATGGCAAACTAGAACTGAATTCTGTTAGAAAACAAGCAAGCTGTCCTTTTAAAGTGTTTTTATCCGTCACCCCAGATCTTAAGTCCCTTCATTTTAGAGACTAGCACTTTAGGGAAAATACCTAACAAGCACAAGAAATTACAGAAGCTTTAGTGGGCAAAAACATTTTACACCTAAAGAGTCAGACTGAGGAGAGTCAGCCGGGATGTAAACACCTGGTCATGACGACTCGGACAAAGTGTGTTAGCGTGGGATCTGGAGGGTAAAATGTCCAGTGGGAAACAATGTGAAAAAGTTTTTGCTCCCTCACAAATTTTGTTGGGTTTTGGCAAACTAAATATTTCACATCAGCAGACAAGTTTAATTGTCAGACAAAAATTATGATTTAATTTGAGAGAGAAAATGAAAAAGGAATTGCTCCCTAAATCAAATAATTGCAATACTTGGCAATGAGCCTTTTATGAGACTGTGGAAGAGTTGTGGTCCTTTTAGGTATAATTCAGGGCATGATATTTTGCTTTTTGAGAACGTTTAGCCTACTTCATGCTGTCTGACTGGTTCTTTTTAAGTAATTCCTTGATTCTCCAGGTCTGATTTGATCACATCAAATTAAAAATTTAAATGGACCTTTGTTCTTATTATAAAAAGAACAACTTCTTTCAGGATATTAAAATGCATTTAATAATACAAAATTAATAAACCAAAATAAATCTGTAAGAGAGCAAATACTTTTTCCATGTTTCTATATGCTTATTTTTCCTGTTCTGGTTGTTTTTTCTTGGTTTATCAAATCTTTTGTTATTCAGTATTCTTTCAGAGGTTTTTTTTGTCGTTTTTTTTAATGTACACTAATGTTCATCTGTGAACCATATTTTAAGAGTTTGACCCCTGCTGGACGTCACCGCCCGTGTCCGTCTGTGTGCGCGTGCCTCCACCCACCGTGAATCATTTCTCCTGCAAAACCCAGAACTTTTAGGTATTTTCTATTTGAATGCAGTAACTTATGGGCCAGTAGTGTATTTACTCAGTGCAATGCAGTCATCATAATAATACAATTATCTCTTAGTTTCTCTTGATTTCTATTTTTATTTGTACAGAACAAAAGTGTAAAGATCAGTGCGGAAAACGTGAGCTTTTTGATACTGTGACTCATGGTGTTTAAAAGTCGCTTTCTCCCTGTACAGTTGTGATTATTTTGACCCCCTTTCTTCCCTTTCTTCTTCTTTTATAGAATAAAAAATGTTTTTTGGTGCGATTTCATGCCTGCCGTCTCTGTGTTGTTTCTCATATTACAAGTTCACATTGAAAAACAACTGAGTCAAAATCAAGTGGAAAAAACCCCCAAATTACCCAAATTACTGGATTTTAATCAAAACCAGCAAATGAGAGGGTAACACCAGTTACTGGTGCTTCAGGTTTTATTGGTAATGCATGAAGCAAGTTTTCCTTGAACTGTCACTAAGCACAATTTCAAAGTTATTTTTAGATTGCACATGTTAATTCATTCCTCCACATTTCTAAATGTACAGTATGGTACACTGATGACATTTTGACCAAATATAAAAGTACTTCTTGCTAATATACAATTCTACAACAAAGCATTAGGGCTAGACAAAGAGGATATTTTAAATATATTACAAGAATAAAGTCATAATTTTATCAGAATGAAAATGCAACATTACTAGAAGAGGTAAAATAACCAAAGAAAAAGGCTTGGTATAGTCAGGTCTGATGTGACCAGATCGGATCGTCTATGCAGTTCGTTCTTTGAAATGAATACAATCGTTTGCACAATTGTTTGAGGTTCTGCCTGCTCATCATAATTTGATACAAATTTATTATAAAAGATTAAGTATTTTCTGATTTATAAAAAAGCAACACTAAATTATTACTTGACAAGATGCCCAAATTATTTTTAGTGTAGGAGTTATTTTTTCACTAATTGATTCATCTAATATTACGACTTTATTCTCACTTGATAATATTATTCTTGTATTATTGCTACTTTATGCTCATGTTATTAAATTTTTTTTTATAAAAATACCAAATTTTTCAGATTTGTATTTGTACAAAAATATATATCCAGGTGACATGTAAAATACACAAAAATGTGAGCACGTATAAAAAGTCCAACAAATAAAAGTATCAGATTTGGGGTTATGCAAATTCATACATAGTCCCAGAATTTTATTTTAAATTTGGCATTTGAACAGTATGTTGTTATTTTGTAATTAGTAAAGTAAAGCAGGACAGTTATTCCTGCCATGTTAGCGCGAGACACTGAAGATCATTAGTTATGAAAGACACAAAAACAATCAGATGTTCAGATTGTGTCCACAAGAGGGCGCCAAGTTAAAACATAAGAGCAGAAAAGCCAAGAACCAAACACCTGTCTGTCTTCAAATCTTTCTGTGTTGTGACTTGTTATTGATGTTAAACAAAAAAATAATGTTTTCAAAAAACATTCTGGCCTTTACTTAAAGAATTGAAAATCAATATATTTAGTTAATTTGCAGCAGAACAAACAATATATCCACCACACCGATCTAATAAATAAAAAAACTCTCATATTGGATGTCAATAATAACAGAAAGTTGTCTAAAAGAAGTGAAGAGGCAAGTCACTTTACGTTTTAACCCAAACAGGTTTATTGGCTCCAATCAGTCCTGATCAGGTCAATCATTAACACACCCACACACCCACACACACACACACACACACACACACACACACACACACACACACACACACACACACACACACACACACACACACTGGCAGTCACAGGATTTTTGCAAATGGAGAGCGAGACATTTATGAGCCAGATAAATGCAATAAAAAGAGAAATCTTTGCTGCTTGATGGCTTGTTGATATGCATTCCGATGTCAGGTCACTGCAGTGTGTCTGGGACTGAGAAGCATTTTAACCAAAAGACAAAACTCACACATTAGAATAGAATCAAATAAATATATCAGGTTTTTATTATTTAGATAAAACTCAAATAAATAAAGTGTATGTCATTATTTGTTTATGAAACAGCAAATCAAATTAATATAATTATAATTTCATTTTGTAATAAAAATCAAAACATTTGATTTAAATTTTGTTTCTTGTGCTAAGGATAATGGCAAAAATATATATGAATATTCACAAATGTGATGATGTTAATCAAACTTGATAAATACTTTTATTTAAAATGATCTACCTGTCAAATTATTTTTGGGATAATTTTCTCATAGGTATTTAACGCATTCTTTACAAATATTAAGTAAATATTTGCAAATATATTTATTATTTTCTTTGTAAGGTGATTTTAATTCTACTCCTTGTATCTGGGATCTTGTCCTTTTGGCCATGATCCACAATCCATGATCTTCATCAGATTTTCGATTTAAAATATCCTGAAACCTGCCTCTGGGCTCTACGAAAGACTTTAAATCAAAGTGTGATCAAAGTCAAGGAAAGGCAACGGGAATTAGACTTTAATGCAATAGCAGAACTGTGGGTTAAACTCTGTAGCCACAAAGGAATCAATAGTCAGCAGTGGAAAGAATCCAATGGTTTCATATCTCTCTGATTATCTCAAAATCTGTAAAGCAGCTTTGTGCTGGAGACAATGAGGCAACACAGGTGAGCACAGGTATTGTTTGTCCAGTCATTTTTGAAAGGACAGAAAAATATTAAGGAAGAAATTGTGAAAACTGTTAAAGGGGAAGTGTCTTCAAATGTTCTGCTTTATAATTGGTAATCGGGAGAAAGTGAAGTCAGCAACTGTAACTGAATGGAAACAGAAACTAAAAAGGTTCAACTGGATAGTTTAAGTATACCTTTGTTTTAAAGTATTTCCAAAAAGTTTTGGAAAGAGACTCCAAGAGAAGGAGAACATGTTTTCTTTTATTTATTTTTTTTGTTTTGTTTTGCTTTGTTTGTTGTTAGTTAATTTTGTGTTCAATCTTGTCTCTGGTTGTTTTCTTTTGAATTGTGTGAACCTAAACAAAGAGTTCCAACAAAAACTATCAATGAACAAATAAAATAAGATTTCCAGGTGCCAAAATGAGCTCATGAGACAACAAGTACCTCGGATCCCACAGCATCACACCTCCTCAACAATAAGTCCTTCTGTAACACGTTCATTTATTGTTTTAGCAGATTTTCAGTTTTTTGTGACTCTTTCTGTCCCTTTGGAAGACAATGAAGTTGTGTTGGAAACTTTTGGACTTTGTTTAACGTTTCTGAAAACGTTCGGGTTAGGATCCTCTGATGAATGCTTTCCTGAGCAAAATAAGAACAAACTTAATGAGAAGAGGCTTCCGTTGTCCATATCTGATAGAGATCTTCCTGCAGTAGGCATTTCGCTTGCAGCCCTCAGCCCTCAGGCCTGCAGAGCATCACAGGGTTTCTTGGAAGCAGCTTTTCCACAGCTCATCGTCACAATCAGCCACCAGTCCAAACTGATTCCTGAAGCTTTCTGAGAATGAATTGTCTCAACAGCATAACCGATGTATAGATGGTGTCCTGCGACATGTCGGTGCAACGCAGCCAAACAGACCAGTTAGTCGTCCATTACATCACGCAGCTCTCTGTGGATTTGGTGGTTTTTTTTAAGGCAGCTCTTTAGGCCAACAATGCAGCTGAGCCCTGCGTGTCAGAGCGAGAAGTCACAGTCTGCAGGCACTGAGGTCTGTTTTGACACCTTTTTTTTTTTTTTGGCTGCTTTCCCTATTTCCACCATCTCACATGTCATCCAGGCATGGCTCGGAGAGCAGTTTCCAAATGAAACAGTGTCAGAGTGTTTCAAACAAACAGCGGCATGTAGAAGCAGGAGCTGCGGCCCTGTGTGGAACAGAGGCTCAGGCCGTTCAGGCATCCTCAGCCCTGAAGGTTTGGCAGGCAGGGACACCTGCCGGGGTGTCCCACTTCAGCATCTCTTACATTTCAAGTGTTCTGAGAAGAGAGGAGAAGCGTCTCTCAGATTTCTGATAAAGCAATTCAGGGAATTTCTTTGTGAACATTCTGAGTGATCAGTGCTGGGTTTTTGTTGGAACAAGTTCCTCAGGTCTGGGACTGTTGAGCGGATGTGTTTTGTCAGTTATTGTGGCAAAAAATCTGAGAGGAAAAGTTTAATCAATCCTCCTGTCAGTTCTACTCTTCCACTGTATTACATTTTAGGACATAATTAAGTCAAATTAACCTATGAACTTGAAAAAGATTCTTTGTTTATTGCTGATCAAAATAAGAAACAAATATTAAGTATTAAGACCTTAATATTAAGTACTCTGGCTTCCTCCCAAGGTCCAAAAACATGACTGTTAGGTTAAATGGTTTCTCTAATTTCTCCTTAGTGTGTGTGTGCAGGGTTGTTTCTCCTGTCTGTCTCTGTGTTGCCATGCGACAGACTGGCAACCTATCCAGGGTGACCCCGCCTCTCGCCCGAAATGTTCGCTGGAGATAGACACCAGCACCTCCCGACTCCACGAGGGACAAGGGTGTAAGAAAATGGTTGGATGGATGGATAGTTGGATGGATGGATGGATGGATGGATGGATGGAAACTTCTGAACCTTGTCTTTAACATAGCTAGCAGTGCAGCTAACCAAAAGCACTGATCCTAAACATTACTTAAGCCAATGTTTAAGCACTACATTAATGTGGTATTTAGCAAAGGCTATGCTAAACTGCTAACTTATTAAATATAAACTTGAGGAGTTCTTAACAGTTGGTAACCAAAACTTCGACTTACTTCTGAATGTTTACAAAATAATCAAGATAAATTTTAGAGGAAAGTTGGTAAAAACCTTACAGCACTAAATAGCTTCATAAATTGCTAGCTACCAGCTAGATACAGATAGATAGACTGTTAAGTAGCCTATCTAGTTAGTGTGTCTGTCACTACTAAATAAACCCAAAGAAATAATGTTTCAAAATAACATGGTCAAGTTTAATAAAATCTTAGTAATAATAATAAATATAGTAATAATAAATGATCAGTACTCAACCAAAGCAACAACATAAAAGCCTGATGGAGGCAGAGAATGCCTGTGGAAAAATATCCTACATGTTTTTAAAAATGTATTTATAACCTTTCTGCACTTTCTGTTCCTCTGAGAGACAGTTAACTTCAAGCAGTTGAACAAGTTTTAACAGGAACTTTTTGTGGAATGTGCCATGTGCTCTGCTGTCAGCTTCACCACAAAAAAATTAAATAAATAAAAAATGTAACTGAGCAGAAAATGGAAGAGCGACTGATGGGTGTAGATAAACAGGTGAGTCATCCGTGTGACTGTAGCCAAAGCTGTGCTGGTGCCAGTCCTAGACAACAATCTGCTGGTTTGCAAATATGCAATAACAAGTAAAAAAAAAAAAAAAAAACACTTACTGAAACTAGAATATTTAATGACACTAAAAGATAGCACTGTCAAAACTGTACAATAGTTTGAAAAAGTCTTCATAAACCTTAAATTTGATCATACTTTGGAAGAAATGAGAAGATAAAAACCTTTTGGTGTCCCACAGTGGAGCAGTTCCAGTGCAACAGCCACAAAAAACAGCCAAAGCCTGTCGAGTCCCACAGAAATACAAATATAAATAAAATATCTAAAGTAGAATTAACAACAGCACACTATTGTACATCAAGAGCAAAATTACAACATAAAACACTGCAGTTATTAAAAAATAGCTGATCCAAGGAAATGTGCAACTGAGTAGAATAAATAAAAAATTTCACAAAATGTGCATATTTGTGTTTTAAAAACAGCAGACTATTGACAATAAGTGACAGTGAAACTGTGCAAACCGAGATGTGCAAATACCAGCAATAAATATTATTTAAAATGAGTAAAGTGTGCAAATACCAGCAGTGATGAAAACACTGAAGAGTTTCTTGGAGTCTGACAGTTTATAGGGGGAAGGATCTATAATAACACTCCTTTGTGCACTTTGGATGCAGGTGGAGAACAAAACCACAGACCAACACAAGGTAGGGGAAGTCTACAGAGCATGAAAGGATGATACATGTTTTTTTTTTTAAATGTTTCACTGATAACAATATGAAAAGTGTGATGTGTATTTGTATTCAGCCGCCTCCTGACTTAATAGAATTACCTTCCACAGTAAGAGTTGAAAAGTGTCATGCTTGGTTTTTGATGGAGACTCAAATGCAGGCAGGATTGAGGAAGCCTCAGGATGAAAGTTATGGTTTAAAAATGCAGGACGTGGTTGTGGTTTTTCTCCATTTTGTCTTGTACATGTACAGTTGAAACCAGATATTTCCACACACTGAAGAAAAGGACACAATGTTTTTCTCAATGTCTGAAGTCAAATCATACCAAACTTTTCTTGTTTTAGATCAGGTAGACTTAACAAAATCATTTATATTTCAGAAATGTCCGAAAAATTGGCGAGAACACCTTTCAGACATTTATTTGTAACTTTCTAAAATTAAAAATTTTTATACAGACAGCTAGAATCAAGAAACTGTTTTTTTTTTAATGTATGACTTGGGTCAAAACCTTTGGGTCTGATAGATTAAGTGATATATTTGAGTTAATTGGAGTCACAAGTCAATTTTGAGTTCAAAGATAGTTACAAAAAAAGTTCTTGCCATGTTTTTCCAATTTACCAAATAGAAAAATTTTAAGTAATTCTAACAAAGTTAAAACAAGAAAAGTTTGGTGTGATTTAACTTCCAAGAGTGAGAAAAAACATCTGTCTTTTTATTCAGTGTGTAAATATGTTTTCCACTGCGATGAACACATTCCAAATGATCTGGATGTCTGGTCTCTGAGGCTCCAGACTGAAATCATCCTGGCACAAACCTAATGACAGAGTACATTTGGATCTTCATGCACTGAATTACTCTGTGTTTAATTGTTCCGTCAGAACATCATGCACCTTTGTGTCTTGCACCGCCGCTTTGCTGGCGGCATCAACTTTCATATCCCACAAGTTGGAAAAAAACATCTCTGCGACTTGAAGAGCCGGAGTGGAGCGGAAGAGTTGACACAAAGGAGTAATTAACTCCGAATCAAACTTACATCTTCCTGTGAATACAATGTGGTTGGCACAATGTGGAAAGTAAAATAAAAATGCAATTATGAAAAAAAAAGAAAAAAAGAAATGGGTCATCAATGGAATCTTTAGATTCCTAATGATTCAAAACATGTTGCTAAGTCAATACAGAAATGGTTCAAAGTACACAAAATCGGCCATCTCAGAAATCTCCATCTCATCCTTAAGGACACGACTGTCCGGTTAGCTGGTCTCACTAAACTGGACTTAGGTATGAGTGTGTGCATGAAGCACGGAGGACGTTTTAGTTAGTTGTTTTTTTTCACTTTACTCCACCAATCAACCTTTGAACACAGTTCAAAATAAGCTGAACGAAGAATTTTAAATAGTTTCCAGAATGTTTTATTATTTCATTGCAACATCACTGCTGCACAAACAGAAAACACAAACAAGCCATTGTTCTTTATAATTTGTACATCAACAATTTGATAATTCTCTTACACACATTAGGTATCAAAACAAAATTAAACACAAACAACCAATCTAAAATCCCATTAGTTTAAAAAAAAGGAAACAAAAAATATTAATATTATAATAGTAAATAAAACAAATATTTACAGAGACTTCGGTTAAGACTGCAGTTATGTACACAGTGGGTTGGTTGGTCTGCGCTCCCTCTTTGAGAGAGACAGGAGAACTTTCTTCCTTGGTGACAAAATAAGAAAAAAAAAGTAAAAGTAGAACAATTATACTGTTGAAATAACAGGAAGGTTTTCACTTAGATCAACTAATCCGACAGCCAGCCTCCATGGAGTGAAATCTTTCATTGGGATCAGTCAGGGCAATCGCAAGCTTCTTTTCTCCATTTTCCAGAACTACTCAGGTTTTGAGCCACTAATTTAATTTGGGTCAAGATCAGAAGCCAAACAGCAAAAGTGTTTGTTTGTCTTTTAGGTATAGAAAGTAAATTAGAGAGAGAAGGAGGGAGATACAATGATGTCTTCCACCAATCATACACTACATACACAAACTATTAGAAGGTATTTTTTATCTTAAATATTTTACTACACTTGAAATAAGACAGAACTTACAAGTAACTTTCAGCAAGATACAAATCTTGTTTTGAGTCAATAATTCCTTAACATTCATCAAAAGTAACAGTTCTCAAGTAAGATTACTTCACTTAAAACAAGGGAAAAATGTTCTAAATGTAATAATCTACTAATGAGTACTCAATATCAATATCAACTAAGGACTTAAAACAAGCTCCGATGTCTTGCTGAAAAGTTACTTGTAAGTTAGTTTTGCCTTATTTCAGGTATTCTAAGATATCTGCATTAAAAACATCAGAAATACTTGTTAAGATTTTGTGGTTTTGCAGTGTAACGGGCAAGGATTAAGTCCAAAGTCTCTCTGGTCGAATTCTAACCAAACAACCAGACGGATATTTAAAAAGGTGTGGCAAAAGCAAATGAAGTGGATTAGCAGCACTTGCCAAAATGTCATCCAGGACGTTTTACGGTGGAAAACTGTCTCTGCTGCCCGGATACTGAGCTGTAATGACAGTCATGAGTCCATCATACAGCACCAGTCTTCAGTCAGAGACATCTTCAGATTCGTTTTAAGACTGACTGCTACTGGAGATCCTTCACAATCCAAAACAAGTCTTTGGAGATACTTGAAGACATAAGTTGCAACATCAAATTTTCATTTGGGATAAATAAAGTACTTTTCAACTGAATTTGAAATGAATAGTATAAATTCTTTTCTTTTGAGTACTTTTCTCTTAGGGGAATCGGGTTTTCCCACATTTCTCCAGACAGCATAGGAACTCTAAAGTCAAATCTGCCGCGTAGAAAGTGTGGCCCTAACGCTGCACAGGCCTCATCAGTAAGTCACTTACACAACGCAGTGAATGCTAACCTGCCTGAGAGTCATTTTCCTGCCACGTGATGCATTAAAACAATCAGGAGGACAAACCTGATTTCATAAAAGTTCTGCCCACCTGCGTCTGCCTTTTCAGAGCTAAGGCGTTAAACAAATATGAGGAGAACTGAAGCAAAACAAACAGAAATAAATAGACTGAAGCGAAAAAACAAAACAAAACAAAACAATCTGGCGATATTCTGGTCGCCATGGCAACAGGAATGAAGGATACAAACAGTGGGCTCGACAGGTATTACCTGAGCTGGAACAGGCCTAACGAGCTTATGATTAACCCCTCCATGGAGGGCTGGTCATCTCATCTGCTAGTTCTTTTGGTTGGTTTTTGCCTCTTTTTCCCCATTCAGGCCCTCAGCTGGAGGTTTTTATTTTTATCACAAGGAAGTCACAAAACACAGAATATTACTCAGGATCACGTTCAGTGAAAAAGGAAAGTCATCAAGTACAATGCTCAATACATTCGCTGTATTCTCAAAAACACACACACACACACACACACGCACCCACAGACACAGACATATGCACATGTATGTACACAGGCAGGACATGTCTCGTTGAAAGTTCATACCTCAGAGAGCTGGGAGATGAAAACAGTCATTTTGTAGGAAAAAAAATAAGTTTCCCAAGATAATCAGGAGTTTTGGAGTCCATTCTTGAAACCTGGAAGTGATCTTCAGTAAAGACCTATCTACAAAGTGATTAACCTGTATGTTAAAATCAGCTCCTTTAGTGCACCCCTAGGTTTTCCTTGGAGTGTTTGAGTCGAGAGGTACCAGAGTCCAGACAAGTGGCTGGGATATGTGGATACTGCTCTCTATGACTGTTTTGGTTTGGATCCACAGGCAGCTAGGTTCTAGTTCTGGTGGCGTTTCATGTGCAGAGCCAGGTGGTCCGAGCGGGAGAAGCAGCGGCTGCAGGCCACACACTTGAAGGGTTTGGCGCCAGTGTGCTTCCGGTAGTGCCGGGTCAGCTCGTCCGATCGGGCAAAGCGCCAGTCGCAGTTCTCCCACGTGCAGCGGTACGGTTTCTCGCCTGGAAGTGAAAAAAGGAGAACGTATTGTCATCAGCACACTGCAGGATGCTTCAACATCATGATTATACCTCGTACAGACCAGTGATAGACCTGCAAATAAACCAAAGTTCATGCATTTACACAATCAGTTATTGAAGCATCCAATAGTCAGGCAAAAAATGACAATGGCTCAAAGTCACTACCAGGGGCTTCTAGCACCAGTTGGAGACGTGCCAGCTTGTTGCAAAATAACAAACGTAAATACCAACCACTAGTTAGTATGTACACTAAATCATGTCCATATCGGACCATTCCTACGGGCCTGCGAGTTGCAGAAAGCCGACACAGAGAGAGAGAAAAAAGAAAAATCCGAGTGGTTTTGAGTCTTATTTAATGGTTTTCCTGCATCGATTTCCCTTTGCTGTGGCACTAAATGAGTCACACCAACATCACCAGGCTTCATTTGGTTAACAGAACTGTTCTCCACAGCATGGCTATGGATGGCAAGTAAAGAAAAAAAAAAATCATCCTTTTGCCCTTCAGTTGTTCTCACACACAAAATTTCAGAATGTAAACAATAACATGCAATGTGCCTATAGATTATATCAATATATTCAAAATCTGACATGTTTGATAATCAAATATCAGAAAATCACATTAAGACGCTGCTTCAGAAGCCAAACAGTATTATAGTATTATAGATTATTGTTTTATAGTCTCTGTAAATCTTAATGTGATTACTTTCCTTATAAAAAAAAAAAATGACACAAACATGAGCCAAATTGCTTTTAAGTTTAAGTTTAGTTTTCTTGTGTTTTTCAGCAAGTAGTTCATTTTTGTTTATAGAGGGTAAAGTTTATTTACACTTACATATTTTATCATTACAGAAAGCACTTGTGCATGTAAGTATTTTAATAAGTGAGATAATATTTAGAAAACCAAGATTTATTTACATTAAATCCACAGTTTTAATGCAATTACCAAAGTAAAACACAGTGTTTAATGCTGGTAAAACTGAGTACACTTTATTGTTTGTCCAAAAAAATACATCTAAACATAGATATCCAAGTAGTTCGTATTTGAAAGATTTGTCATTTGAGTTTGGGGTTTTTGGGAAACAAATCCACAATTTTAAAATGTTTTATTCATAAAACAAAAACGTTGCGATTTGTGTTTGAGATCAGCTTCCTGAAGTAGAGTCTAAATTCCACCTATCCATCTACGTATGTGAGGTGAGATTGAACAATTTGTGCAACACACCTGTAACATTTTCATCTTCATGGTTTTAGCTCGACTCTTTATCAAAATATTTCTTGTCAATTTGGCCAAAAAACTCAATGAAGTTTGGACTGAACTTTCCAGAAATGACGACAATAACATACAAACTGGGCTTAAAGAAAATAAAGCTGGCCAACATTAACATCAGCCTGTTTAAAATTGACAAATTCTGCAATTTCACAAGAGATGGTCAAATATCCAGCAAATAATAAAACCAAATATCCCACAAACAGTTTATTGTTTAAGAAAAAAATATAAAAATCAAGTGTAGCGTGCAGCACAAAGATCATTTGAAACAATATTTATCCAACTGTTGCAACATCTTTTTGTACCTGTAATGTTGGTTCTATGAAACAAAACACGCTCCACTGGTTTTACAATAAAAGGGCCGATATGGGTTAGGAGGTTTGATGACAAAGAACCTGTGAAAAATGGGTTCAAAGCAGAGCGGAAAAACAAGCCGAGTAAATCTAACTCGACAGTTATCCCACCCCACCCAAAAGCTGACATTTCTCCGCTGCGCCGCGACGTGCCGAAGCCAAACACCTGAGCTAATCATCAACAAAGAGAAGAAGAAGAAAAAAAGCTGGTATGTACATGACAGAGAGGAAAAAATGCAACAGTTCATAGCTGAGGTGCAAAAATAATGTCCGGGAATAAATCTGAGGGAACAGAGTTAAAATGACCAAACCCCAAGAGTCGACTGAAGGCAAAAAGTTTTTAATGTTTCTACAAAACATTCTATCAAAAAATATGAAGAGTTGACTCCGTTTTGTCTGGTGGGTTGTTCTGTTCTCGTTATTAGCATGGACTCTGTTAGCTCTGATTAGATAGCCTCCATCAATAACGTAGTGACAGCCATTATGAGTCCAAAGAGCAAACAGTGGGCAGCGAGGAAAACAAAAGAAGGTTTTAAAGAATTTTGGTCTAATCATGTTTTACCAATAATGTTGGTCTTTTCCCAAAATCCCCTAAAAGTATATCACCGAAACTCTCAAACGGCACTAGGGTCTCCTTATATGGAGAACATCGTAACTCCCGGTGTATGTAAGAGGAGTTTTAAGTACAAATATGAAAAGCTCAGGCCCCTCAATGCCACAGGTGTGTTTGGTTTTGCTCTCTCGCTGCGCTGTTGAGGTCAAAAGAAGCATAGTCTGCTCTCTAAGACTATTATCCCCGAGAGCCGGTGAAATACGACACATAGGAGCGCAGAACAAACATACTTGACTGCTATATGTTCCTCGATAAGCTGCCAAAAGGGCAGGTGAAAAGTCATCCATCTACACCAGCCTGCATTCGTCTTCAATCCCAAGAAAAATCCTGCAGATTAGCAACACAATTTATACGATATTTCAAAGCTGAAAACTACATCAAGCTAAAAAAATAAATAAATAAAAAATTGGCGATAAAGATAAAGGGAATCAGCTCTTAAAAAGCCTTTGCAGACGTTGGCAAATGGAAGCCAGCAGCTGTTTGATCAGGTGGCCGATTAGAAAAACGGTCAAACTACAGTATTGCTTACGCGTGTTAATGGGTTCATGAACTCTGACCACATCATAAGCCATGATGGATGAACGCACAGTCTCACCCACGCAATCACAACAAAACACACCGCGAGCGGCGAGAGTGCATCAATCAGTCCGAACAAACACAGGCTTTTATTCAGCCTGACGGGGACTTTATATGGAAGATACACATTTACTCTCTGAGAAACTTCAAGTCTCACATCTTAAAAGGGAACGAATACCTCAGCTTCTTCCTTTTTATATGTCAGGTGAATTCCCATCAGTGAGATCATGTTTCTCTCTTTTCTATATTCTTTTTAGACCAAAATAGTTGAAAGCACTTGGATTAGAAACAATGCTCTTTTCTTTTTTTTTTTTTTTTTTAATTGAAATACATTTCTTGTACTTTTATTATTTATTACTAAATAGTAAACAAAACATTTGAGGTTTCATCAAAACAACAATAACTGTGTGAATTTTCTTTGTTGAAATTTATTTTGAGATGTGGATTCGGAATATAAAAAAGATCTTACATGATTGTGTTATTATAAGACAGGAATGCAGTTTATAGTTTTTAAGGTTGATTTTTGTGAAGTCATTTTGGGCAAGAAGCTAAGAAGCAACAACATCAGAACATCAGTCGCTTTTTCTTCTAAAGTGTTAGAGGTTTTTTTCACTAGGCGGAGGCACCCACGTCTGCTTATAAGTAAAAGTTTATGAGTTTAAAAGTTTATTCAGCAACAAAAGTTTCAGTTTTTTGCCTTTGCGGTTCAAACCGTATAAGACTTGTACACACTGTCTGGTGTAATACGAATGAAGTATAATCATTTATTTTTACAACATCTCTGCCTGTTTTTTTTCTTTTTTCTTTACGGAGTCAAAGAGCAAACACTTTCAGGCTCTTCAGGACGCCCATAAACTCAAGTTTTATCAGCTTGGTTAGTGTTTGTGAAGAGGGCTGGAGGGTTACCTAATCTGGCAGATTACATTCTTTAGGTATCGACACACAACTTAAAGTCGAAGTGAAGAGCTGAGGCGGCCATGGCCAAGGTTGGCCCTCAAACCTCGCTCTCTTCTCGGAGCTCCAGGGAGGGAGGCGCCGATTTCTCCGATAAAGGTGTAGATGGTGATTCACTTCCACAGAAACAGACTTTTGACGGCGGACATTAACATTCTAAGTCTTACTCATGAGTGAAATGGCTGCTAGTGTAATTATTAACTATGATTCTGTCAAAACGAAAGCTCTAAAAACAAAGTGTTTTTAAACCTGGACTATTTTATTACCGTACTTAAGGAGTGGCGAGAGACACAAAATATTTCATAGCAGTTGCATGCTGGGTAAAAAGACTTTGAAAAATCTCCGGAGGGAGACGTCCAGCAGGAATCCCGATCTGATCTCTGAATCACCTCAACTGACTTCTTTTCTTGTTATTTCTAGCAGAAACAAAATCTAAAATGTTCTTTTAGGCATAATGATAAGATCACCATTTCATGCATTCACCACCATGAATTGTGCTTCTTCCTTGTGATTGGTTAGCAGTTGCTAGCTTTGTAATATGATATAATGTGGCATGATATTCAATTCTAAAGGTAAAGAAATGTAAAAAAAAACTGACAGATTTCTGGATTTTTAATGCAGGCCACCTTACTGTCAACAATACAGCAACTGAATATGGGGTAACTTTCAGTGCTGAACGCTGTTTTTAATCTCAATCAGTCCAAGATAATACACTGACGTTTCTAAGCAAAGTACAAAAATGATTTTCAGCGTCTAACAAAAGCCTAGATCAAGAAGTTTCACTCTGTAGTCCTACATCAGGTGTGAACTTTAGCAACGAGCCTTTATTTACTCAAAGACTAAAACAAGATAAATATCGAATAAAGACAATCTGCTCCTGTCCTCCACAGGCTGGTAACCTGCAGCTGAAGCAGCCTGGTTTGTTTGTAAAATCTCAAGCAAGCATGAAACAATGGATTGCACTTGAGAAAGAAAATTGAAATATTGTGGTCATATAAACACACAACTTCACAAAATCAACCCTGGAAGGAAGAATAAACTTTTTCTTCCAGGAATCTGAAACAGACCTAAAACAGCTGCAATGGGTCACTGCAACAATAAAAAGAATCAGGTTATCTTCTAATCTGATTAGAAAACGGCTCAGATGCGAAAGTGGCTGATCTCCACAATTAATTTTAAAGAAAAATCGCAAAGCATCGTCGTAAACGTCACACAAGTTTTACACTCCAGGTAACTCATTTACACTAGAACTGATCTCATCAGGAAGTCGATTGATATTTGACCACAAAACATAAACAGGTATGGAAAATCTTGTTAAAACATCTGGAGATAAAAAGATGAAACAAAAGAACGATGAATCAGAGCTGAAGTACATGAGATGTAAATGTAATGAGAAGATTCACGGGCGTAAACACCGGGGGTCTACTGTACATAAATATGAATTCAACATATCATTGTAGTGGATTGTGGCCCTTATTACCATCAGTGGTAGCAACAAACAGGCAAAGCAACATTATTCATAAACACATGATTTATGCTTTTATTTATTCATTTTAGTAATGGATAGTTTTAGATTAGAAGCCTTTTTATGTGTGAATAATTCACAGGTCAGATCGTATACTAATCCAAAACACCTGGATAAGTGTGGATTAAGATCACTTTATAGATTTTGATAAAAGTCAGAAAAATGGGAATAGCGCTGCTAGAGAGAGGGCATTATCAATAAATGTTTATATATATATTTTTTAACCAAAATTGGAGCTATAATTTCTGTTATCTCTGCCGCGGTTCTGCAGCTTCAGAGCCACAAGTGGCTCTTTGGACCTTCAGCAATGGTTTGTAATAACTCTGACATTAAACTATAAAGAATCAACTACTGTTTAAAATGTAAATCTATTAACAAATGGTGGTTAAGCATTTTTTCCCCATGTAATACATTATTCCTCTATGAGAGAATGACACTAAAAATACCAGTGATAAAGTTTGCCATCAAGTTGGAAATACAATCTTTTTTAATAAATTTCAACATCCCAATTTCAATTGTAAGTCATCTTTTTTTTTTTATTTCAAAAGGTCCAAACAAGGTTGTAAAGGCTACAGACGCCTGATCTACATAGTGGTCATTCTTTTTATATATTTGTCTATGTTATTTGTTTACTATTCTCATTACATATTACTATATTACATATAGTCTGTTTGCACTGTGCTGCCGTGTCCTGCTGCTTCAACAGCCAAACTTCCCCGCTCACATCCATAAAGTCTCATCTTATCCATTTATGGTCCGTTTCTGTTTGCTGGTCGCATTCGCAGCGGGTTCAAACCTCTGCGCTGAAGGAGCCGCGCAGCTTTTCAATCGCATGAGTAAATCTCTAAAACACAGGTTGAGCCGAGGCCGCTGGGAATCGGCAGGTTTCGCCTTACCAAAAGGAAACGTCGAAACCAGCCTGCCCCCATTCTGCAGGAAAAGCCCCTTTTACCTCCCTACTTCTGCTTACGCTGAAGAGGGACTGAAAAGCAGGAGGAACTGGTTTGGTCTTCATTTAATCGTGCGTCTTCCCTCTTTTTTTATTCTCCTTTCTTCATTTTGATCTCCTCCCTCCCTTCTTTGTTCTCCCTCTCTTGGGAAATTTAGCAGACAAGTATGAGCATGAACATGTGCTGAAGACAAAAAACAAAAAGAAAGCAAAAAAACAAACACTAAAATCACCTGAATGTCATTTTCATTTTAATTACGCTCTTGTTCCTCACCTCTATTATTGTTTGAGGGCGTATCGAAACTGGCTAAGTGACAAACATGCGACATTTGAATAAATAAGATTAAAGTGGCTCCATCAGAAGAATAATAGCTCCAGTATGACTGAGTGGGTGTTTGCTGTTTTGCAATTAGACCTGAAAAAGTTGGGACAGAAAAACAAGCAGGTCTACAATAAGCTGACATTGCATGCTTCAAGTTGACACATAATTCAAAAACAAGATTGTTGAGTCCTAAAACGTTATCATGGAGCGTATCTTCAAGTTGTTTTGCAGCTTTGAGAAACATCTTGTGACTGATAAAACCAGAAAATCCAGTGATCTGCAACCGCTGAGCCCATAAATCACTCCTGAACCAGGAGCTTCATGGTTTTACATGGCATTTCCAAGCAACCAGAGGTTCTTGGATTGTTTAAAGTGGTCTTAATGTCAGTGCTGCCATCTCCAAATTATAAACCACAGCAGGTTTTCCTATCATCTCCTAAAACTTCCCTTTCGCTATTGACCCTCAGCATGTGACGCGTCTTTAGAAAACAGCCCATTCGCCATGATGGACGTCAAGAAAACCTAAACATGCATTAGCTCCTGTAGAGCTTGTCAAAAATCAAACAGTTGCTAGCTTGACTTTTACTTAGTTGAATTCATTGTGAAAATGGTCAGAGTGCACAAAGACGAGGATGCAAACCAAACTTGTCATTTTATTCTAAACCTTTTGATGAGGAAAGAAGATGGCGATGCACAGCAGCCATCAACTATAAGGACTCACAGCCATCAGTGTAGTCATGGATTTGCACTGATAAGATTAGTAAGATACAATCAAATATTGCTTTATGGAGAAGGCACTCAAATCATTCTTATAACATTTTTAAAGTGACTTTCAGTGTTTCTATAAATTTCTCATCACCAAAATACATTCGTTCTTTTCGGTTTTCAGTCACTTTTTGGTATTTAAGAGTAAATACAAATTATTATTTTTATTATCATCATCAAATATATTTTAACCATGAAAAACTAAAACAGACTGATGAAAAAAGGAGAAAGAAGTTTGAATAGGAAACAGAAAGCAGGAAGGAGCATAGCGAGCAGACAGTGATGAAGAAGAAACATAGAACGGGGAGACAAGGGGTAGGAAGGATAAAAGGAAAGAAGGAAAGTAAGAAGGGACAAGTGGAGGGAAGAAGGAAGGAAGGCAGGAAAGAAGATGAGAGGAAAGGATAAAATGAAACAAAAGGAGAAGGAAAGGAAGTAAGGATTGAAAGAAGATTTTCCAGACTGTGTGAGAACTCTGGATTAATAAATAAACAAATGAAAGGTTCCTCTATAAACTGACGGTGACCAGAAAGGGAATGAGGAAGTGATGGCAAACAAATACACCACTTCCTGCCATGTCAGAGTCTAACTCTGCCAGTTGGGAAGAGTTTTCTCACCTGTGTGTGTCCTTTGGTGAGCCTTCAGATGGGAACTCTTTGTGTAAACTTTGGTACAACCTGTGAAGAAACGATGGAGAAGCTGCTGAGCGAGGCAGGAAGCAGAGACGTCCTCAACAAACGTCACACAACAACAAGTATTCCTGAAGAACTGCAACATCTGCTCAGATCAGACAGTATAAGATCCACATCCAGAAAAACTAAAATCTTGCAGCAAAACTTATTTTTTCTGTTTCTCACGAGGCGAAAACAAAAAGATAAAACCTGTTCAGGAGGTTAAACAAGCTGCCGTATATTTGAAACTACAAACTTATTGTTCCATAGAATCCCTAATAAACACTGTTGCAATAAATTGTGTAGATAACCAAGACTAAAGTCTTAAAATCTGCCTAGAAACGTTTCTTATCGAGTTAAAATCAGCCCTAATCTGCTGGCGTGCATGCTTCCTTTTTCTGTTGCGTTATTAATAGGATGCTGGCGATGGGAAAATCCTTCCTGAACGATCTTGCGTGTTTGTGCGCTTTTGCTTTTTGATTTCAGTTTGTTTACACAACAGCGACTCAGGCTGCAAATCGGACAAACTTGTTGGAGTGGTTGTGCTGAAACTTGCTGTGGCTAACAATTTGTTTATCAAGCTGGTTGCATGCAGGATGCTAACTGGGGAGCTGCCCTGGAAGCAGCTATGTGACCAGAATGCAAACAGAAATTAAATGAATTAGAAAATAACTAAGATTTTTTAAGTTAAAATCTATTACTAAAAAGTTAGATGCAACACAAACCTTTCAACTTTCCATGGTAAATAGAATCACATCTACTCATTGACTTATACTCTAATTTACACCTCGATGCATCCAAATCTGCTTTTAATTGTTGTATTAAAACTTGGCTAAATGCAGCAGGTGTTTTCAGTCAAACACTGACCTGGGTAATGTTTTATTGCTGGGAATTGACAAAATCTGTTGTTTTTTTTGTTTTGTTTTTTCCAATTGAGCCCAGAATGATAAAAAAAAAATAATAATAATAATCATGGATGATATTCTACTTCACAACCATGCAGCTGAGTCTATGTTTAGCCCACACACACACACACACACACACACACACACCTTGATAGTCACAGAAGTGGATTCGCCTCTTCTCCAGTTCTGGATTGTTCCGTCGGTTGTATTTGGGCCCCGTCAGAACGCCTTGGCCATGCGTCATTAGAAGTGCGTGGGCAGAGAGTCCCGTCACCTTCAGGCCCCCCAGGCGCTGCTGGTACGGAGGCGGCTGCGTCCCCAGGGTGAGGAGCTCCGGCTGGCCGTCCGGACTGCCTGGCTGTGAGTTCGGTGGTGAGGGCGGCAGGCTGTGGGGTGCCGTGGTCTGGGTTGACGCCTGGTAGTAGCCATGATGCGGCTGCTGCAGCTGGTGCTCGGCGTGCATCATGTAGCCGCCGTTGTTTGTTGGCACAGCGGCGGTGCCGAGGTTCAGCATGGTTCTGCCGCCGGCAGAGCCCTGAGCCGCCGCGCCGCTGTGTGGCAGGCTGAGGTCTGAGCTGGCGATGGGCATGTGGTAGACCTGTGGCTGCGGCGGTGGCGGCCCGATCTGCAGCTCTGTGTCTAACTGCGGCTGCTGCTGAGCTGCAGTGGACACCGTCACCCCAATGGAGGAGCTCATATCCGGCTTGATGAAAACATTGTTGACCACCGGCGGCACGCTGAAGACTGAGGTGAAGTCTGGCAGAGCCTGTGTGGTGGAAGGGAGGGAGCAGGGAACCTCCAGGCCCGGTTCTGTCTTGATCTGCTGCGGCGTCAGCGTTTTGGGGTTACTGGGCCTGTAGAGGCCTGTGCGGAGGTGGGTGGTGCTGGGGAGGATGAGGTTGATGTTGAGGCTGTAAGGAGTGGGAGTTTTGTCCTCTGAGAAGTATTCGTCGACCACGGACGCACTCTCTCGTCTGTACTTCTTTTCGAAGTCTGTGGATGTGGTCAGCAGGGGGCTGTTGACCTGGGGAAGGTACTTATCCAGTTCTAGTTGAATCTGAAATGAAAACAGCAGGAGTTAAACTTTAGAGAGCAACTTTGAGCTTTTTAAATCATTGCTTTGTAACAGGAAGTGTTCTGTTCTGTAAGAAATGCAACACTTTGAGCATCTGCAAGCATTTTCCTGTGCATGTTCACTGTGCTTCCTTGGAAAATGGCAAAAAATAAATAAAAAATAAAAGTCACAGGAAGGCAGGAGGTGACATGTTTTAAGTTTCAGTTTCTTTAAAGATAAGAAAACAAAGATGCAATCAGTCTACAAGTGCCAAAAAGATTATCTTACACTTTATGAAACGACTTATAAACACTAAGGAAAATTACTGTTACCTTAACCCAAGAACCTTTCCGCATTTTGTCACCTTACAAACACAAACTTCAGTATTTATTGGGATATTAGGTGAAGCCCTATGCTGTGATTAGGTTGCATTGTGAGAAATAAAGATAAAATTGAATAAGCTCAGTCAGATTGGACAGAGAGCATCTATTAAAGCAATTTTCAGGTCACAGACTCTTAATTGGATTTATGTCTGGACTTTGACTACACCATTCTAACACATGACATATTGTTGTCATATTGTTTTTTAGCCTAACTCTGCTTTACACTTTTCTACAACTCCCCTCCCGAACTGTCTGGCTGGCTGTGCTCCTTGGTCTTCAGGTTGTTGCTAAATAAGGTTCTTCTAATGGTAAATGGTTGCTATGGATTTCATTAGAACTTTTATCACACATTTAATCTTCACAATCATTAACAACATTGTGTTAGCTTAACAGTGGTGGGCACTGTTAACTAGAAAGTTAGCTGCTCTAACCCTATATAACAAATCATAAATGCTAGTTTTGCTAACGCGCTACATCACCACGACAGCTAGTGGTAAAATACTAAAGAGCTAAACAAACACTGTATTTAGAAGAAGCTAATGCTCAAACACTAGCTTCAATTCCAATATCTATCCTTGAATGATTACAACCCTTATGTCATATTATTTTATGTTTATATCATGTTCTCTACTGTCTGTGTTTTATTTTGTTCCTGTGTTTCTTGTTTGAAATCAAGTCACTGGGGAAACAGAAATGCTGGGTGAACTTCAAAATAAGTGCATCGATAAAAACGTATAACTACTTGAATTCATAACAGTCAACAACTAAAACTTTAACACAGATGTCAAACATTATTCCACGGGAAGTTTACAAAACAGGCAAGAAAATTAGAATTAGAATTTATCTAAAAAATTCATCCAGCTAAGTGCAGTAAATGTTTTCAAAGTAAGCAAAATGCCTAAAGCGCTAAATGAAAAACTAGCTCTGCTATTAGTGCAATGCAGTAGTGGCAGAATGCCCACCACATTAAATACACTGACGTTTGTGCTTTTTATACGACTTTTGCAAAATATTGCTTTTGTCTATTTCTGGTAACTCTTCTTTCAGCCGTAAAGCTGGAGGATCTGTGGCAAACACAGAGGCATTTTTCTGTGCAGCAGGACTGGACATGTTCAGCGCTGAGTAAAATAAACGACAGGTATTTTCCTGTGTTTGACTCGGAGCCATTATCTGATCTTCATCCCTAATTAACTGGTGTGTGTCATTCAGAGTCCATGAAGCAGGAACTGCACAAGCTGTTGAGTAAAGAGTCTTTGCAGCACAGACCACACACACACACGCGCGCTCGCCCACATGCACATAAAGTTTAAAAATATGCACAGATTCTTAGAGGTCCAGACTGTTCACACACGTTACACCTGCACACTCAGACGGGTGAGATCCCTCAGTGAGATCCCTCCCTGGGCGTGGCCTGGGGGTTGATGCATGAAGGAGACAATCAGTGAAAAAAAAAAGAAAAAAAAAAGCTCTCAGACAAACCAAAACAAAGGCTGAACGCATGAGAAAGACGGTGCAAAACCTAAACACTGAGGGGTAAAAATAAACCTGCCAGACAAATCCTATCCTTACAAAAGCCGACGGACACGAGGGGAGGAGGACGACTGGGATCAGCATGCAAAAAACACGCCAGTGAGACACACAACGGACAGCATCAGAGAGCTGAAGTAAGCAAGGGAAATGTGTGATATGTGTTATGAACAAAGGAGGACAACTAATCTGGCAGGGACATCAGCATAAACTGAAAGTGATGGCAGAAACCTGCTGATCAGAAATATGAAGATTAGAGCTTTAAACCGCAGACTAACTGTTGCTCTTGGATACATAATTACTTCACATAGTTGAGTTCTGTAAAGCAGAACGTTGATCAGTGGGAAAATGGGCTTAATGAACTCGTCTTTCATTTGAACAAGAGCCGTCTGGAGCAAATGACGGTAATGAGACGCTGATGGAGGTCAAGGAAAATATCTGCACTACACACATATGCACTCAGCTGTCTGTTGGACATTTCTGAGCTTGAAAAGTCAACAATTTACTAGAAAAACTATTTTTTTAAAAAAAGAAAAACATGAAAATTTCTAAGCTTTAAAAGTCAAAAATGTCATTTTTGGCAGAAAAAAATAGAGGGGAGAATTTCTAACAATAATAGTCCTAATACACTGTCCTGGTATTTATCTTTTTAAAGAGACGTTAAAGGAAATTAAACACTTCAGTTGATCATCACTCTAAAGTTTCAGGATATCAAAAAACAATATAATTTTTACCAAGTCCTATTTACATTTATACTAACTGAAAGAGTATAACAGAGAAATCAGAACGAAGCAGAGGTGCAACAGATGCCATCCATTAATCTGAGGAGGATTGTAAAGCCATGTGCAAACCACATAGATCTGCTATTCTGCAAAAAGAAAAGCTATTTGCAGAGGAAAACATTTAAGAAAGTTGGCAATTTTCCCCAGAATCAACGGTCTGGAAAATCCCCCCAAAATCAGTTGGTGTATCAATTCAGAGAACAACACTAGACTCTTCAGTCCTCAGGTCGCTCACTAAATATTAAAGTTTGTGACAGGAGGCAATAACAAAGTCTGGCTAATTTGAAAGTATTGCCAGTGGTTCTCTCTAAAACAAAATGGCTGCATGATTTTTGGAAATGGTTTGCAAAGTCACATCTGATTGCAGCAAAAGGGTCAAACAAGACAGATGAAATGAAGAACAACAGTCAAGCACAGTGGAGGAGAAGTCATGATGTGGGATGTTCTGCAACCAGAGGACCTGGACGTCTTGGTTCCAAACTATTTACCAAGTCAAATGTGAAAAACCCTTTAGTGACAGCTGAATCTACACACAAACTAGTTTACCAACAGAACAATTAGTCTCAACTATAAAACAGCCATAAAAATGGATGAAAAAGAAAACACTCAATAACCCAGTCAAAGTCCAGAGCTTAACCTAACTTAAATGCAGAAATTAAACTCTGGAAATGAACTAATGCGTCCCTCCACAACAATGTCAGATTTATCCTAAAAAATCATGGAAAGTTCTTGGTTTTCCCAAATGCAGCTTTCCCAAATAAAGAAATGCACCCATCCCGAACCCTTCTCTACATGTTGCTGTTTGCGTGTTTTCTTGTTTTTACATGCATCTATGCGTGAATCCTGCAGCCTTTTCCCTGCAGGGCCAGGTCAGATGTCCATCATTAGTCACAGGTGAACTCCCTGCGCTGTGAGATCAGTGCAATCTGAGAAAGCCGCTGAGAAGAAAAGACTTCTGTATTTTCTGAGTGGAAAAAAAGTGGAAAACAAAAACAGTCGCTTTGTTTCTTTCCAAAAAGAGAGAGCTTGTGTCCTTCTCAGAACTGGACAGAACCAGGTTCTGTTACAGTGGATGCTGGCAGCGGTAACCCTAAGGTGACCTTGGTCTTGATTAGTTGGTGATTGCTATAACTTTTCCCAAAGCTAACAAACTTCTCGAAATTTCTCTGCTGCAAGCTGAGGTCATGCTGTTTGGTTTAAGTCTTCGATTCATTAAGGAACGCCTGAAGCAGGACCAGTTGATGGACTTCAGTTCAGAATGTGTCTCTATTGTTTCATGCGTTAAACATGGAGAATATTTTTGGGCGGTGAGTCAGTTAATAATTAGAGAAATGTATAACAGCCGCGCTATGAATCTTTCAGTCTGATAACAACAGTCTCTTATCAGCTGCTTTATGGGACGGAGTGGGAGTTTCCCACTTCCACCCACCTTTACCTCCATCCTTAAAGAGGTTTTGCAGAATTTAGCTCCAAGTGCAACAGAAAGATCATTCCATAAGTTTTAGATTTGCTCTGTTGCAGACAGAACATCTGTCTCCATTAAGGCTTTCTGCTGAAAAACCTACCGCAGAAAAGACTTTTTAAAAAAAAAATTATTTAGTTGTGGATTTCTTGCTGTCGGTGGATACAACAGATATTGTTTGAAAATTCCAAAATCAACTTTCTGTCCATTTACCAAAAACTCCCCCCGGGTAAAGCAAACTGCAGAATGACTGGCTGCACACCACTTCTGCTTTATGGCTTTCAGGAATGCAAAAGGTTATTCGCCTTTGGATTGTCATAAAAAACAGAAAAGGAAACAAGTATATATATTTGCACTGGGGCCAGCGGGTCTGTTCAGAGGAGAAACTGTGTTGAGGTCATTGGAGCTAAAAATCAAACCTTTGAGACTGTGATGTGCTTTTTTGGTTTCTGACAGGAAAGAAAATGAGGAAAAACCTGTTTAGCTTTCAAAGAAAGTAAAAATGATTTTACTACATGAAAAAAAACAAGCCTGACAGTTAACAGAGACTGAAGAGAATTTATGTTCTTTTCCCAATCACTATAAAGCTTTGTGTGACCAACCCGTTCCCGTGACGATCCTTCCATCTCCTGTTCCCTCTCTAAACAGGATGTAGCCACGTGCTAACATGATAGCACCGTGTTAGCACATCGCTCTACCACCACTATGACACACCAGAGCAACAATAAACCATCATGATTCATAAAACTTTTGATGGTCACTCAAACTCCTCCACCTGACCCTGAAAGCACCATTTGGTACATTTTATTATCATAGTGCTGTCTTGACCTACAACCATAAGATTTATATGCTGAGAGTTTCATATATAGTGCTGCTTATTGTAGCATTGTATTATTAATTAGTATTATTTTATTGCATTATTTGCACTCAGTTTTGGACCATAATTATTTTCTTCCTAGATTTCCTTTCATCTTTCATTATTTCTGTCTCAACTTATTTTATTTTTGCTGCACCATTTATATTTTCGTTTCATCCCAATTTGATTCCTAGTCATAATTAATGTAACATTTAATCCTTTTTCCTTTTATAATTTGTTTCTCTATGTTTTTTATTTATTAAATTATTTTCTATTTAATGTTTTCAATTGTTATTTGGGGAATTCCATTCAAATACCTAGAAACAATCCTCTTTTTTTGCCATCATTGCTTGTATTTACTCATTTTTGAATATTTCAACTATATTTTATTGTGTCTCTTCTGTTTTTGTTCCAAATGAAAAAAAAAAATATAATTACGTTCCCCTTCCTTTAGGCTGGCAGTGGCCGTTACTGTTTGACGAAACTGAAGGGATCCGTTTATAATAAGTTTAGACTTTCAAGACTTATTTCACCTTTTGTTTGCAGCCCTTAGAGGAACTGTTTTTCTTAGAGCCTTAGAGCCAATAGAAAACAGAATATGACTGTTTGAAGACAGAGGGAGACATGGCTGGGCAGGACAGACACAGATTACTGAACACACCATGAATCACACGAGTGAAACATGTGGAAGGAACATACTGTGCCAAGGGATTAGAGATAACTCACGTTTATGTTTCTAGGAATAAAAGTAAGATTTCACATTTTTAAAACAGGTCTGCTGTTTGGTCGCAATGATCATGACGATACCAAGCTCTACAGAAAGGACCTTATATCCAAGTAAAAATGGAAAGGGAAAAAATTTAATCTACCTAGATGACTGAAAAAAAATACAAATGTTTCCTCAGACACGCTTCCACCTCACCACTGCTGCAAGGATACCAACGAGCAGCAACACGCACACGGCAGAGGCTCTCACTTGTATTCAAATCACCTGCATGTGTTGTCCTGAAAGTCAAATCATTAGTCAAACCACAACCATGTCAAACCTCGGCTGCACGGAGAACGTCTGTTGGAACGTGGCAAACCGGGCTGTTCAGTCTGATAACACACAGAAGGACGGGCCTTGGAGGACAGAACCAAAAGACATTTCCGGTAAAAATCCAGCGTAATAAAAAAAAACAAAAAAAAAAGAAAACGCTTGGAGTGCATCTGGATGTTATCTGAAGTATTGATCTTCAGGAATCAGTGGGTGTGGCTGGCAACATGCTCTTGATCTGTGCGCCATGAAGTTACTCTGTAACTTATCCTGTCGTCTGCAGTCAGTCTTACAGGAAACTCACAGGTGACATAATGACACAAGAATCTAGGAAGAAGTTTCATTCCCTTCACTTATTTCCCATAATCCTGGTAAGAATAATGGATTGATCTGACCGTAAAGAGCTTCTAATACAGGAGGTTAAAGCACCACGATTTGAAGAAAATGGATAATGATTATCCATTTAGAAGACTGTAAACATCAAATCTACTAGGTAGGCGTAATTTGGATGTGACTTTTAACTGAGACTTTTTCTGCAACGTGAAAATCTCATGAACGCAATCTTTGCAGCCTTGCAAAACTTATATATATATATATATATATATATATATATATATATATATATATATATACACACACAAGCAGAAAACTGCCTTCTTCTGAATAAAGGCAGCCATTATATATTATTGTGCAGAAACATATATAAAGAAATCTATTTATCTTTACTGGCTTTTTCATATCAATGTCTTATACTAACATAATGAAAGTATTTGTGCATGTTGGATTTGTGGTACTTTAAATAGAAAAAGTGTTAATTTGGAAACTTAGGTTCTACTTTAATGATAGTAACACAGTAGTTCCTTATCTATGTTAGGATGATATTGTTTGTCGGCAACATTAAAGCCATTATATTTGTGTGAATTTCTGAGTTCAGTCAGAAGTAGCATTTACTGACCAACCCTTCAGGTTTTCTAACGTACAACTAGCTAAGCTTGGCTACAACATCATTACCATTAACATCTGTATTATAAACCTACTAATACATTCCTGTATATTCTGTAATCTGAATAATATGTGCACATAGCTCCCATATTTATATTTATATTATATTTCCACAGAACATTTTATTTTATAACCATCTTTGTACACCTGTAAATAACTATTTATATCCTGTATAGCACTTCTGGATGGATGCAAACTACATTTCGTTGTTTTGTACTTGTGACAATGCAACGACAATAAAGTTGAATTCTATTCTATTCTATTCTCAGATCCAGTTTCTGACTTCTGAGTAAAGAAAACAATGTAACTATCCACATGGTGAGATTATCTTTAAATATGCAAAGAACAAAACTGATAACCTTTTGAAGCCCATGTTTTATGGCTGTTTTTAATTATCTATTTTTAAACTACCTGTTGAAGCTAGCTGATCCAAAGCAGAGGCAACTAATGATTTGATTTCAACTTATAAAGACAAACCATCCGAAAATGTATTGATAAATAAAACCAAAAACATTTTCCTTTTTTTTTTCTTATCAACTAGCTTAGCTGCAAAGCTAATGCTGGTGTGTAAACAAACAGAAGTAACAGAAAAGGAATAGATTTGATTTTAGCTGTGAATATTTTTTATATTCTGTCCTTCTCTATGTTAGCAATGCAAGAATATCACTAATTTTTGAAGCAACAACTCATGGAAATTTTGAGTGCTACTTTTTTTCATCCATCCATCCATCCATTTTCTAACACCCTTGTCCCTAATGGGGTCAGGAGGTGCTGGTGCTTCTCCAGGTACGTTCCGGGCAAGAGGCGGGGTCACCCTGGACAGGTCGCCACTCTGTCGCAATACTTTTTTTTTCAGTTTTATGGTTTTCTTTATTTTTACATCCTATCCAGCAGTGTAGCAATCAAAAATGCTATCTGAGTGCCTTAGACAAGCCCAACAGATTTACTTTCAATAGTAAGAAAATCTTTCGCTATAATGTCCCACTTATATATATAATAAT
>CAEFZX010013462.1:0-17224 GCA_903066825.1 Alfaro cultratus | reverse complement strand
TTAATTTAAATTATTTCCTGAAGAATATTTTAGTTAAATACATATCGTCTCCTTCATAAAATAAATTAGAGGAATGACTTGGACTAGTTTTTTCATTAGGCTGTATAATATTGCGATACAAAATCCTCTCTGACTTTATTAACTTCCTGTAGAGGCTGACACAAGAAATATTCAAATAAAGTCGAATATTAACTTTCTCAGCCAAAGTCTTTCCTCTTATTATTATTTTTTTTTTAACCAAGAGTCATCTAATTTTTGCAGAGTAGAATAAAGACATAGAAGTACAAAAAAACTTCAAAAAAGGGGATCATCACTTATGAGGGATCTAAAGTGTTGTTTATACACTGTGTCTGTATCTGAGCAGAATAGGATAGTCTAACATCTGATTCATTTAACTAAAATTCAGTTTAACTTTTATCCTCATACTGGGATGAGAGAATTGTAAACATTGTTTCAGGTTTAAGTACTTCAAAGCTGAAAGAGAGCATTTGTTTCTTCTCAAGTCAAAGTTAAAAAGGAGGAACCCTACATGCTAAATTTTGTGATGGCAAATTTGGCAAAATAAGAACTACATTTGGTCTGCTTGGAACTGTTGCCAGGAGAAAACATGACTCTAAAAACACATGGACGCACAATTAAAGTTTGCAAAGTTGTATCGTTAGTAGCAGAAAGCCACAGGGGCCTGAGCTGGGGAGGGGAGGGTGCTCACATGTCGTCCTCGCTCGTTCAGATGTGGCTTGTGTTGTGAATGCCACGTTTTGTTGCTCCTGTTTCGCTCTAAAAAATAGCCACATGTAGTGTTTAATGCCAGTCATTAAACATGTTTAATCCATGATGTGGAATCCCCAAGTGCTTTGCTCTGATGTCAAATCAAAGCAAAATGGAGTGAAGATGAAATAGATGTGGAAAACAATGTGAGTTTACAATTTTTTGTAAACTCTATTTTTTTCAGAAAATACAATGTGATTATTTCTGCTAACTGCATAACAGCAATTACCTCATAAAGTATGATCCTGTCTAAGGACAATTCTATGAAAGGAAAAGCTAGTTTGTTTCAGTGATGGAGAATTTTACATAATTCAATTTCAAATGCTTCATGGAGTTCTTAAACAATTGCATGATTAGGTTGCTTTTTTATTTTTTTAAATAAATGCTCACTGCTGCCTAAACTTTTGGTTATGTCTTTTAGTTGGTGGTGTGACACTAAAAGCTGTTTTGTTTTGCTTCACTTAGGCAAAACATATCTGCATTTAGGATGAGTGATTAAATACAGGGCTATTGTTAGAGAAAGTTCTGGCCACTGTGAGAAAATAACTTTTTTTGCTTTGAGTTGAAAAGTTGAACCCCGGTAACACCGAGGCAGTGTGGAAAAATATCAAAACATCATAATTAACAGATAAAAACCTGGAAAACACCAGTCTGTGTGTAATTAATCTATATAATGTTTCATTTGTGATAAAGTCCCTGAAGTAAATTGACTTCTCAATAATATTCTAAGTTACTAAGTGGGTCTCTACACATATTTTTTTTTAATTTTATATCCCACCATGGTAGCAAACATCTTTGCTAGATGCAATGAAAAACACCAAAGCGATAGAACAGTGTTTTTCTGCTCTCATATGTCACATCTTTGGAAATTTATATTTGTTATTGTAGAACACTTGGTTGTGTCAGGATGAAAGAAACTACATATAAATATGAAGCCATATATTGTGCAGCACATCTATGAACAGAAAGCTCAGGGTTTTCCATCAATATAGTTTTTGTTGTTTTGTTTTATTTTCTGGAAAATGAACTGCCCACACAGACTGCAAAGCATCTCCTCTAGCTGTTACTGGTCTAATTTAAATAAAGTAAAAATACTTAAAATAAACAAAGAGAAATGTTGACAACTTAAGAGGATTTTTTTTATAGGATTACCTAAATATCTGTTTGTAAATCCTTTATAAATGCGGAAACAAACATTTTCTTGCCTAAGAAATGAAGGAAAAATACACCAATATAATTCGAAAATAAATCATAAACAAACAGACCCCAGATGGGTAGAATATATCTGTTCACAGAGCAGAACGCTAACAAGGCGCTTGTTTAAACTCTTTGAAAGTCCCCATCCACACACTCACGCACCCCTCCCACACAAACTCTAACCCCAGCATCACCTGTCACTAGGAGCCTCATTAAGCTGACAGGCCGTGGCCAGTCAGGGCAGGCCGACACGTCAGAGCCCGATCCCTTCCTGTCATGGGGTGATGGATCTCCCCACCACTGGCTGCCAAGCTGCCACTCAAGTCCACCTTCACATGGCCTTCCATCAGTAAACACTCGCAAAGCATCCTGTTGATAAGCTCATTTGGATAAATCCACTATCGCCATCCCTGTTCAAGAATGAGGGGCTGGTCAAGGCTGGCTGTGTTTGCAACATCTCCTCTGACTCTCGATGCCGATATGGACTGTAAAGTGTGGTGTACCAATGCTTACCGTAGCTCTACTGGAACTTTACATTGCCCCGTGGCGAGGGTCGGATCAGCAGTGTGTTGAAGCGAAGATGTGGAGTTACGAAGACGACTGAATGAAACGGATGCAGCTGCACAAGTAGAACAGACATAACTGGATGAATCAGACCTGAGATATCCTGCAAAAAACATGAAGAAAGACAAATAAAAAAAAGCTTTAACATGAAAGTTGAACTTATAGGAGACATGCTTTGAAAAATCTCACTTTAATTTGATAAGTCCATTATCAGAAAACGATATTCAGGAAAAATAACCGAATTTAAGACATTTTTGTAACGGTCTATTACGGTTTTTCTATGGTGCCTGGAAAAAGTTTCGCATTTTTTCAACTTATGACTGCAGACGTCAATGCATTATTTCTGGATTTTATGTGATGAACTGACACTTATAGAGCATAATTTTGAAGTTGACTAAGAATGATCAATTTGTATTAATTTGTACTGGATATTGTTAAGTTGTACTTGAATAAAAATGCCAATAATCTACTGCACAGAGCACCTTTACGATTTTTACTTGTAAAAATTAAAATTAAAAATAAAAATAAAACCATGTAATATTTTTCTTCTATTCAGCAATGATGCTCTACTTTGTTTCGGTCTGCCACATAAAATCCCAATGTAGTATAATAAAATCTGTGGTTTTATCATGACAAAATATAAAAAGCTCACTGGTATGTAATCGTTTTTCATATTCCAGAGACACATGACATGAAATCCTTGTGAATTTGTTGTGCTGCATTTCATTTTATTTTGTTTAGTTTTTTCAAACACTTCTTGTGAAGCCAGTCCGACAAAGGAGAAGAACAGAGAGACCGGTAGCTTTGGTGATAACAGTCTCAGACACCTGACACTTCCACTGCCAGATCCCTCCATCCAACATTCTGGTGAGTCTCTTCCTCTGTTCGTATCTTCTGAGAGCTCCTGGTGGCAGGCCGGGTCCTGATGAGACGTGTGTCCCTCTGCTGCAGCTATTTGACAGAAGACAGCTACACACACTCACACACAGAGAGAACTGGCTAGTCTTGTAATGTAATGTGTGGTTTCCTCACACACGCAGATCCCAGAGGTGACATGGATACTAAAAAAAACATAGAGGTTTTTTTAATAGCCTGGTAGGCCCAGGTAATTAGGTTATCACACTGAACGGTCTTGTTTGCATTTTTGTCTGTTAGGACTTTGTGTTTGGGAGGGGGGAATATGAATTTAGGCCAGGATTTGTATTTTCTTTGCTCCGTGAGGTATAAGCTGTCGTTTCTTTAATAGTTTATTATAATTGGAGGTTGTTCATCATTTCGTTGAGAAGGCTGTTAAGGCTGACTGGAGTTTTCTGGCACAACCTACTTTCTAAGTGGATGGAAAGAACAAAGCTAGAAATAGGTCAAGATTCCAGAAAACATTTATTTGGAAAACAACTTTATCATTTTAGCTGTGCAAAAGGGAAGGATTTTAGACCAGAAAAAAAATTAACCAACCATTCGATTGTCATTCTGGTCCTATTTTTATTCATTCACAAGCACAGATTTTGTCTCTGGATACATTCAGTCGCCTGTAACAGTGGAGCCGTACGTTCAACAGGAGGTTCTTCAGTATTCCTCTCAGCTGTTGCTGGCCAGACGCGCAAGCGTAAGGGTCCTGCAGGTGAGCAGAGAGAAAAACGGCAAATCCAACAATTTCATCCTTTTCCCACATCCAAAGCCTCAGAGGCCATGCATTATTCACCGGAGAAGAAAAGGGGCGTATCTCCACAGGAGGGTTGGCGAGAATAAAGAAACCTACAGATGAAGGGAGGGACAGTATGGGGCAGAGATGGAAGGATAACAGCACGTTTGGGTGGAGGGATAGAAATGTGAAGAAAGAGGAAAAAAAAGTGATCCAACTACAGATAGAAAGTCAGTCACAAGATACAACAAAAGTGATGAAGACGATAAGGCAAGCTGGTTATTTGGAGACGAGGGTGAATACTTTTAGCAACACGCTGCAGCGTATAGCAACAACTGAACTGAAAAGCCTGAAAGATGTCGAGTTAATTATTGGATCACTGAAGCTTATATAAGCATTCAGCTGTCGTAAATCTAAAATTAGAGTGTAGCATAAAACTGGAATTAAGTTAAAGAGCGAGGCTTAAATGGAATGTAATCCTCTGATGAGCTCCTCTAAATAATGGAACAGATTTTTGGGCTGACAAACATTATAAAAGCAGAATTTCTGAGTGAATATCTGTGGCCCAATTTTAGCACAGAGTATTTTGATCTAATGTTAGAAAAAAAATAAATAGTTTGCCAAAGTTTTCTTTGAAATTCATTACTGCAGTATATTTACACACTGCTAATGGTTTGACTGCACCTTGGGAAATCCAGTGGTATTCTGGAGCCAATGTTTAATAAATGTTCTCCATGATTGCCAAAGTATTTACTGCCGTCTCAATGTTTCCCACAGATCTATTCTTATTGAACTCATGTTGACAGGATTTTTTTTTTTCTCCCATTGTATTCCACCATCTGTCTCTGAGCCTTTCCTTTCTCAGGATGCAACTTCTCCCTTTTCCATGCAATCAATTTATCTTTACACAGTTTGTTTATTTGCAATATTCCAATGCTTTACCTGCAACATTTCTCTACTCTCTTTTAACCACGCCAATTGACGTTTATTTTATTTACACAAACGCTGAAGGTCTGAATGTTCTTTTCACTGAGTGCTGCACAGCTCAAATTATGTATTTTAGTGGTGGGACTCGATTAAATCGTTTAATCATCTTATTTGCAGGGTTTGTAATCATTTAACTGCAATCAGTCACATTTTAATCAAAAACTGCACATCACCAAAACAGGCAACATTTTCAACTCAAAAAACATTCTTGTTGATTTAGCAACAGGTACACTGTGCACTGTGGATGTTGACGTTAGCGTTGGGGACGTCTGTCATTGCTGCAACATGTTTTGCACTGAAATGCAAAACTCCTTTCTGCACGACTTTCACACAACAATCGTTTGTTTCAGCGTCACTTCAGCTCATGTTTTGAAGCAAAAATGAACTTCCAGTAGAAAAAAAATCTGTGACTTTGTCACTGTTGTTTGCTGAAGTGGCATGTGCATCAGCTTGACGGGCGTACCAGAAACACAATAAAAAGATTCCGACCAGGACAAAAGTGCTAATAATTGATTCATCAAAATTAATGTGTTCAAGTCAAGGCCTTAGTTTATTGATATAGTGCTACTTTATAACTAATATAATCTCAAGATGCATTACAAAAATGTATATTTAAATCCTATCATTCAAATTCCAAGTCAAGGATTCTAATTGGATGCTAGTTATCAATTAGTGCATTTTATTGTTGAGTTTGGTCAAATGTTTCCCATCTGAGAACACCACAGACACCGGGGATTTCCTGCATCAGCTCACTAATTTACCTTATGTCGAACAATACAACCTCAGGCAAACTAACAGAGCAGGTTATTGAGGTTTTCCCTCCTGAACACAAACACATCGTCAACCTTTTCTTCGCTGCTCTGCTGTCTGACAGCCTCTCTGCTGAACACCCACACAAGCATAGCTTTGTTAATTGTATGCACCACAAACCTATCAAATTAAATTTGCACACAAAACCCGACTACGTTATTACTTGGCTCACTGTTCACCCGCCTAATTAATTGAATTAGGCAGCAGACGTACGTCATCCTAATCAGAACGTGTGTGCCGTATCTGGCAGCTTCATCTGTAACCACTGCTG
Organism: Alfaro cultratus; assembly: GCA_903066825.1. Lineage (NCBI taxonomy): Eukaryota > Metazoa > Chordata > Actinopteri > Cyprinodontiformes > Poeciliidae > Alfaro > Alfaro cultratus. The sequence goes on along the minus strand of CAEFZX010013462.1, from coordinate 10,985 downwards.
CTCAGCAAAGTGTGAAGGGTAAGATGGGATAATGACATTTTAATTCAGGTTCTCTCGGGTTCTCGCTCATCTTAAAAATGAAACGTTTTTTATCGTGGTCACATTAATGCTTCTGCAAATTTATGACCAGACGATGCAGGGGGACGCGTGAAGAGTGGGCTTTGAGCCCCAAAACCAACTTTGCTTGTTTACTCATGTAATGAAGTAAATACTGCTCTATATGGTATTAATTTTTTATTCATTTTTTAAAATAAATTCATCAGTCTCATAACTTCAAAAAACAAATCTGAAGATTTAATATGTTTCCACTAAAAGAAAGCATGAGGAGATTTTAACAATGAAAAATAAAAAGCTAATTTACCATCAAAAGACTGTGTTTAACGAAGCAAAACTTGTCCTGAGAGGACATTTTTATTGATTAATCAATACTCTGAAAGTTGCAAGCTGATGCTCATGCTGATGATCTTTAACATTCAGCACTGATCCCTGTGATGTACTAAATAACATCTTAATTTGGAAACCTTTTGCTAAGAGCTTCCTCAAGGGTATGTTTTTATCCTTCCTCATGGCATCTTTTAAATTATATCCTGCTCTATGTCCTCTGTTTCATCCCTTATGCATTTTCATCCAGCTTCAAAGAGAAGAACCACCAGAATAGATCGCAGCAGCAGTCTTTCAGAGCCAGGAGCCATCATCAGACAAAGGAAGGACAGACAGAGAGTCAGGCGTTGTCAAAGCCAATGTTCCTTTTTTTGTTACCATGATGTCTGTGCTTTTATCACCACAGCAGACAAGAAATATCTCTTAAAGCCTATGGGCAGCAGCTGGAAAAGTCTTTCCTGGATGGCGAGTGGGCTTGGACGTTCATTTGATCTGCTGCACACCGAGGCATTGCTGCTGCAGGATGAAGGGCGATGGACAGCATGTTGAGGACAGCAAAGTGGTAGTAATAGCTGTCAAGGCAGTATTGAACCTGTGATAAGGTGCATTGGTGTTGATTGGTACAAGCTTATAAAGTAACAAGTTATTTATTTATATTGTACAATGGGACATTTTTCTCAGTAAATATATTTCTATTTGTCCTATTGATGTGAAATTTACGTCAGATGTTGCCAACACCCACACATACAAAGAAACCAATAAGTCCTACTACTACTACTACTGTAAGTTATGTGGCATAAAGTAGAGTGAAACACAGAATAAGCAGTAAATAGGCTTCATTCGTACAACTAGAAACTAGTGTCACTCAGGTTTGATTTTAGGGCCGTTCTTCCACACATACATTTTAAGAATATTCTTGGCTGGGTGTTTGGGGGATGTGCAGGAACATTCCCCAAAATACGGTGTGTGTAATTAATCAATCAATCAATCAAATTTTATTTGTATAGCACATTTCAGCAGCAAGGCATTTCAAAGGGCTTTACATCATAACAAGCACAAAAACACAAAGTCATGAAACATAGAATAAACAATCAAAACATGACATTAAGTCAAGTTCCATCATTAAATTTGTAATTGATTACTTTTCAAATACAACTCTAAACAGGTGGGTTTTTAGTCGAGATTTAAAGGAAGTCAGTGTTTCAGCTGTTTTACAGTTTTCTGGAAGTTTGTTCCAAATTTGTGGTGCATAGATGCTGAATGCTGCTTCTCCTCGTTTGGTTCTGGTTCTGGGGATGCAGAGCAGACCAGAACCGGAAGACCTGAGAGGTCTGGAAGGTTGATACAACAGCAGCAGATCTTTAATGTATTGTGGTGATTTCAACGGACCCAACTATATGCTACCAGTATTTAATTTATTTGTCCAAATGTTCCAGAGAAAACTTTAGAACCAATTCAACATGCTTCTTCTTACAGTCAGGTTAGAACCTATCTAAACAAAATCAAAGTAAGGTCCTTGTGGTCTTCCAGCAAACAAAATCTACAGACAAAAGCGACTTGGATGGAAGGTTTTTACCTGCCAGCCTTTGGTTCGTCAAGCTGGAATCAAATATGTTTGTGTGAAATAAAAACAAAAACATTGTAGTTGTTGAGATTTTGTTTTGGGTTTAACCAGGATTTGTTTTTTTTATCACTTATTATTTGGGATATTATAATTTAATATAATAAAGTTGTAATTGTTATTTCATAGATTTAGTTAGTATTTCATAATTAGTATCTGGTTCAAAACGGACTATTTGAGGTGCTTTAATGAAATGGACTGTAAATCCTATGGTGCTTTAGAAGTTAGAAGAAGAAGAAAGAGTATGGCGGGGTTTTCCAGAGAGAGCTATTCTTTCGGAGTTCCGACGCTTTGTTATTTATCATATTACGTATGATTCGTTCATCCTTTTTCTTCACTAAAGTTCGTCTGAATAATCCTTCCGACTCCTTTTCGTCTTTGAATTAGTCGAATATACAACAGTAGTGTCCTGTTTCCAGGTTAACCACTGCATTATGGTTAACCATGCTAAGCCAAATGCTCAGCTCCTACCTCCTGTTGCTTTGGCCTTAAATCAAGCGCTCTCACTTGTTCAGATACACAGCTGCTGGCCGTGTTGCTCCTACCATCATAAGATGTCTTTTATTTTCCACACACTGAAAGAAGAAAGCCTTGGGAACAAAAATTAAACATGGTTTTCCTTGAAGAAAAGAACCCTATGCAAGGATTCACAAAAATATTCTCAAACATACCGAAACACACTGTTAAAGTTCTGTGCACAACAATAAGCTGAAGTTAGGTCTCCAATTAAGACAGATTTTCTAGTGACCTTTACACAAGCAAGGGTGCAGTTGGAGAATTTTACTTCACTTTCATAAAGTTTCCATTGAGCCTATTATACAAAGATTTTTCAGCAAAAGAAAGAAAATTTTAGAAGACTTACAGACCACACTATACTAAAACAAACTAGGAGGCCTTATTGGAACTAACATAAAGAAACACAGATTGGCACAAGGCTTCACTCTGATTACATTGGAGATAATGCCATCTCTTCCATTGCATCTGCCTACCGGTAAGTAGGCATTACATTTCAGAAAAGGCATACAGGACACACCTCTTGTATTGATAAAAACTGGCAGCTCAGAGTTGGTTCAACACACTGACCTCAGCCGCCACAGAAAGTATCAAGTAGATACTAATACACATCACTTTCACCGCTGTCTGTCTTGTAATCATCTCCTCTGCATATTTAATCCCTCCTTTCTCCTTCCTGTCTTCGCATCAAGCATCTGGGGTTAATGCAGGTTCAACCCCTCGCAGGCTCCTTTCTCCTCCACTGGAGATGACTTGTGTTTTTGCCCAAAAGGAACAGATTTTAAATGGAATTATGTAGCAAAATAAAAGAGAAGAATAAAGACCAGATGGGAAAATGGGAGAGAAATAAACATTGTCTTTTTTTCCTCCAACAGGACATCAGCCTGAGAATACCTAATAGACATTTTGAGAGCATACATGGAGTGAGTCCAAATTAAAAAGTGAATTAATGAATTTGCACACAGCATCTGACTTGAAGGCTATCTGCTGACATAGCCTTCAAGTCAGATTTTGCAAACTCCTGCTGACATAGATGCCTAAAATACTAGTCTCCCCAAAACTATAAATAAAATTAGTCACATCTTTTGTTAAAAAAATAAAATAAAAAAAATCTCCACATCTACAAGGTGCTGCCATGTGTCATGAATCCAGAGAGCAACAAGCTTACCTGATCACACTGCTGACACCCGTGTATGTTGATGATGTTTGCAGCTTTCATTTCCAGACAGACACCGAGCTCCGTGGCTCACACTAATTGGCTGCATCTCAATCGCATCAAGTCGAAATGCCAGCAGAGAGGCTCGGCGTGGCGGCTCGGCTGCTGTCAAACAGGCTGTGCTCTGAATGACAGAACACCTGCCATCTTTTCGCGAGGAGGCCGACAGAGTACAAGCAGGTAGAGCTTTACTGTGCAGGATCAAAATAAGCACCATGTCAAATGCGTCGGCGTAACAGGAAAGGAAGGGAGACTAACAGCTTCTCCAGGAGGTGATAAAGAGTGACAAAAGTTAGGAATTTTTAACTTAAATTGGCTGAAACACAAATGCTGTCAATGACTAAATGTCAGAAACGGTTGTGGACGCTCGGAGATTTCTTTGCATCTGCTTCTGGCAAAGTACAGTAGGACATAGTTTTCTTTTCTGTTTGAGAAGTGGTTCAGTGCAGGAGAGTCTCTCGTCCAGGTTTGAATAGTATACTTTTTATACTAGAGGCGAGCCAGAGCGAATCAGATTTCCAAAAGAAAAAGGTATTTCACCTGTTCTGTCTAAAGGTTCAAACCAGACAAGCTCAACATTAATCAGATTTAAATTTAACATGTTTAAATTCATCTAATAATGTCGTTCTTGATAGGAACTGAGACAGAAACGGAAAGTTTAGGAAAAACTGGATTTAATTTATTTTCCAATTTTATGTTATAAACGGTCGGACGTCATTTATAACCTCAGCAGTCAGGTGAAAAATCTTTATTTGTATTACAGTAATCAAACCCATCTTATGACAGTACACCAGGTTTTTTCTCGCTTTTACTGGTATTTTGAAGATTTATCTTGATAAACGACGAGCATCAAGTCTTTCAGTTGGAGGGCCTGCTTGCCATCACATATTCAATTTGGTGGTTGGGCATGAACAATCTAAAAAACAATATTACTGTTAATCAGACAAAAAAAATTCTAAAAAACCCCAAAAAACTTTAAATCTAAAATATTATGGAGCATGAATGGTTTAACGCTTAACTTCAACATCAAAATATATTTAAAAATGATCCCAGATGTATATTAAAGTGACCTGAGAGAATGCTCATCTAACAGAAAGATTAATACACAGGAGAAAAATAGGCTTTCATGATGGTTTCCCAGTTAATCAAAAGCAACATATTTTAATGTAGAACTGTAACCACTGCATATACTTTACATTTGTCTTTCTCAGTGGATCAAGACCTTTTTTCTAACTTGGAACTGAACTCCATCTGTGTTAAAGTTTTAATCTGTCTCATCGCTCAAACGCAACACTAAAATTCATTTCCAGTATCTGAAGGAAATCCCTCAGGCTTTTAAAAAGAGCATCTTTCACAATTTTAAGAAATGCTAATTAGGCTATCGTAACACTACATTTATTCAGACTGAAAAATCACACTAAAAGCAAACTGATACATTTGTGAGTTCTTCAGATGCTAAAACAAATTAGCAAAAAAATTTTCTCCATCGTCGCTAAACGGTTCAATCCACTGGTCTGATCTCCATTTCATTTCACAATCCATGCTTCTTGTTGTTCAGGTTGAAAACAGATGATAGAGGGAAGTTACATCTGTGGAGAATTTTAGTCTAACTGCAAGTTAGCGATACAACATTTTAGTCTCCTAGCAAACAATCAGACTGGCCTGTACTTACTTTGAGAAACAACACATCGGGAAAAGAAACTGTGTAAAAAAGGAGAAAATGTATAAAATAGCACAGCCAAACGGTAAGAAGCTGAATCCTGGGAACTTTCTGAGCATATGGCAACTAGAATAACACTGCCCTCAACAGGGAAAGCAGTAAAACAGTCCAATTAATCTCTTTACAGTCAAACTTTATTAATTTTGTCAAAACAAACCAAAATGAAAAATAGAAGACTGTGAACAAATGAAAGCTATAATCACTCCCCTCCCCGTCTTCTCCTCAACCAGCTGTCTAAATATGGCTCAGCAGGATTCATCCTCGAGTGAACGTGAGCCTCACCAGACAGCAAATGAATTCAAAACAGAAAAATCACTGAGCTTCAAAGCTCTTCCCAGCTCTGAGCTGAGGACTGTTTCTAATCGTTCCCTATTCTGACTTGTTGTTGTGACAGGCCATTTGTAGAGATTCACATTAACTCACTGTAATAGATAACTCTTCATTGATCTTATTTAAAACTAGATTATCACACACAAACTGCAGCGAAAAGAAAGCTAGTCATCATTTACATCCGATTAAACATGTTAATAAATTAATCAGCCATTAGTCGCCATATCCCGCTGCCCCAACCAGTTATTTAATAAAAATATCCACAAAAAATAAAATAAAATAAAATAAAAAAAATACAGAAAATGTCCAGCATTCTGTTCATCCCTCCCATCCTGAGCTGTTTCAAGAACCGGACTTGCAGTGAAGGTCGACTTGCCTTCGGAGACGAGAACACAGTATTTTAGAGGACTTGATAGCCGTTTTTTTAGCAGATTCAGCTCAGCTTACAGCAAAACACCTGGAGTCACAGCTACAGAAGTGAAATGATTTGATTCAGATTAAAACAACTGTGTTGTAACTGAACTGACCTCAACAGGCATGCGACATCTGAGCCTCCTCAACAGATTGAGGGCCGATATAAGAGGCAGGTAAGAGCTTTCAAACTCACATGCTGACTTTGAGAAATTACAAACGTATAAAAAAATGGTTTTCTTACAAATGTGATCAGCTCTACTGGGCAATCCCTCTTGTAGGAAAAAAAAAACACAACAAAAAAACAAATTAAAACTTCATCGTTCAGTCCAGTGAATCTGATTGGCTGACGAGGTGGTGGTAATGCATATGAGTTTTTTTGTTTTTTTTTTCAGATGTTTTGCTTTTATTAATTACACCTTGGCATGCTAAACTGTTCACTAGCACGCCAACGCTTTGGTGTAAACGCTGGTGCAGTGTGTCCTCTTTGGTTTCTGAGGTCACCAATCGCTAGTGATCAGTTTAGGGGATGAGGATGCGACGGCGGGGTCCGCCTCACGTGCGCCTGGCTTTCTGTCTCTTGGCCTGACGTTTGGCTTCATCCAGCGCGGCGCTGTCGGCGCTGGCCTGGGCCATAGTCCTCACTCCCTGGAAGCGGCTCATGAGCTGCATCAGGAGGGGAATCACCTGAAAACAAAAAAAAAAAATGTTTCAGTGCATCTGTGCAATTAATTAGAGGAAGTAGAAAACTGAAAATTCTTATTAACGGCAATCTGATTTCCAGACTGGGGTTTGATCTTGAGGGTGAAGGCTATTCCGGCCAAAAGGACTTTTTGCATTACTGGGAAATAAATATATCATTGGCTTAAAAAGGTTATTGATTTAAGCAAATTTAAAATGGGCAAAATGATTATGTTATCTAAAGTACTAAATTAAAGGCTTTTTTTTTACTTTACTGGATGCTAAAAATCAGTGTATGCATCTTTATTTAGAGATTATTATTAATCACATCAGTTAAGAGTAGAGAAACACATTATCTATGTTAAAATTCTGCTTCTGCTTAGTAATCTATATAATGTCGTTCTTTTTAGTGTAGCTGTGTATTTTCTTGTAAAAAATGTCAAAATACCAAAGTTTACCATGAATTTAGGGCACATTTTCCTACATTACAGGTTTTAAATATGGAAAATGGACAAATCAAGGACAGGAAGAAAGGAAGGTGGAAGGAAAAAAGAAAATAAGGACATGAGAAAAGAGGAAGAGGAAAAATATAAGTAAAAGTAAAGGAAGTACACCCAAAACAAAGGAAAGACATGCAGATAGGAAGGTAGAAGTCCACAAGGAAGCAAGGAAGAAAGGACAGATGGTCGGACAAGAAAGGAAAAAAAGGAAGACCAGAATGGAGGTGATGTAGGACACAAGAGACGAAGGGATACAAGAAGGAAGAAAAAGAAGATATGAGGACATAAGGGATAAAATAAAAGAGGACAAGAGGAAGAAGCCAATGATACAAAAGAGGAAAGGAGACAGAACACAAGGAATTGAGAAAGAAACATTTCTGCCTACTTTCTTGCCTAATTTCATGTTTTCTTTCTCATTCCAACTCATTTCTTTTTATGTTTTGGTATAAATATTGAGTTATGAGTTTTATGGCTGCACAGGACCAAACTGGAAATAAGCTCTAGGCTTTGTTGTGTTTTTTTATCCTGTGTTATCCCTGACTGCTGCCATGAAGTGCTAATGTTGCTGTCTTCTCCACACAATCTAAAGTCAGTACAAGAGCGAAGAAAGAAAATAAATGTGAATAGGGAGCCTGGATGAGGTCGGGTTTGACGGCTACCTTCTCGTGGTTGTAAGCCGCTATCAGCAGGAGCAAGGTGAGAGGCAGAGCGATGTAGGAGCCTTGTGCAACATCCTGGTCGGGCACTTTGCGCTGCAAAGACAAACGGAGGAGAGAAATGGCCAAATCAGAACTGACGGCATGTCAAAGATTAAGATGACGTTGGGAAAATGAGAGTTTTCTTTCTCCGTTTCATACAGTGGGGTTGAAGGTGAGGGTGACGTGCTTATGGTATCCAGTGGAAGTGAAGGAGACCTGAGGCAGAGTGAAATCGTACTGGGAGCGGGACAGGGTGGAGTACAGCATGAGAACGTAGCTCTGCAGAAGACAAAATCACAGATTGGGTGTACAGGTCATAAACTGCATAAGGAACTCATATATTTAGTAGGAATAAGCAATTAGTCGATACCTCGCTGTCCCTATCCAGAGGGGGGAAGTGGAAGAAGAGAGACTGTCCCAGAGAGACACTGTTGATCGGATTGTCCAGATTGTCGCTCTTGAACAGCTTCACCTGGTGACAGAGGAAATCATTAGCTATAAGCTTTTAGATGCTGGTGTGGTTATACAACAAAAACCCAGAATTTGGTGCAGAAATGTTTAGTCTTCTCTGCAGAATTGGAATTTTCTGAAACTGCTTGGTTTCTTGGTATTTAAACTTGCACAACAAATTGTCACTACAGTGCTCTTGGGAGGCGGTTTCTGGAAGCCAACATGCAGCTGCTGTGATTTGGGGGTTTTGGCTTTATTGTTATGTTGGGACAGAAAACTGTGTCCAAGTTGCAGCTGTAAAATTAATTGGTCATTGAAGTTTTACGACACATATGTTGAGGCTGGGAAATATGGCTAAAAATGGTTCATATCAGTCGATATCGATAATTATTGATTTGTTTTTTGTTTTAAATATCTGAAATACTACCAAACCGGTCCTGAGCCGCTCTACTCATTTCCTCCTGTCACTCCACGTTTTAGTCTTTTATTTTTAAGCAGTTATGAGGCACGGTGGCGAAACATGAAACTGCTGATGAAACAGCATGGCAAACAACATGCAACAAGGTTGCTAGGTAACCAAAGAGCGAGCGAGTTAAGTTGATGTCGCCCACCTTGCTTAGCTGGGAGTGAGGAGTTGAGATGGTTAACCCTTTCCTCTGCCTACATCTCTCAGAATGCTGTGGGGTTCTGGAGTTCAGTGACATTATTGAACACTACCAAATGTATTTTCTATTGATATTGATCACATGTCTACTGCAATATACATTGTTATTGATTCATTGCTCAGTTCCATCATGAACTAAAACGCCTGGGACACCAAAGACCAGACTAATAAAGCACCAACCTTGACTCTATTGAAAGTTTATTGGGCGCTTTGCATAAATTTGAGCCTCCATGTACTTTATTGAAGCTTATCAGTCAACCAGGACATGACAATACTAAGCACAAGCTTGGCACAGCTTGGAACGTGACTAATACGACATTCATGCGAGTGGCGAACGTAAACTTCTGCTGAAAACTGTTCCCGAGATTTCCAGAAAGTGGCAAAACAAAACAAACATCACTCAGTAGAAGTCCTACCGAGAGCGTCGGGAGATGTTCAGGAGACGTAACGATGTTCCCACTGAGGTCGAACTGATTGATCTGTCTGAAGGCGATGATGTTGACCCCGTCAATGTCGCTGCTCCCGACCTGATAGGAAACATGCAGCTTAATCTAACAGTACGAGCCGTGCATGCTTTAAAAAAAAAAGAAAAGAAAAGTGAACTGAGGAAAAGCTTTTGTTAAGGTCACATGGTGCGATAACAGAGAATTAAAGGGGAATTAAGGCATTTCCTGCCTCGCAAGAGAGATTAGGTGGATTGCAGCTTTTCAAATGAGATAAAATTATAAAATGATAGTTTAGAATTTGGTTGGGGAGCGGATTAGAGCTGTTTTTGTTCAGCGAATAAAAAAAAAAGGTCCACGTGATGAGGCTGATATTAAGTCATAATCACAGGGTTCTCACAGTCATTTCAACAATTCAATTACCAAACTTCCCATATCCTTCTCCAACTTTCTTTGCATAACCAATCTAACAGTTAAATTAATAAATGAAAAGACAGTATTACGCATTTATCTCAACTCTGGAAACTTTCAGCACTTTAAGTGGAAGCAGGAACTAATACAAAGATTGACCTGCAGTCTAGAGATAAGGAAGTTTTACAATAAAAAGAAATCTGAATATTCTGTAACAATCAAGTTACTCTAGCTTCTGCTAAGATACTCAAACAAGTAAGATTTTTTTTTTGATGAGTGCAAAGTGAACTGCAATCAAATATCTTACTATACTGTACTGATTAAAAGTAGAGAAATTCTTCCTAAATTCAGAGTAAGAAGTTATCAGTGTTTACATTACAACTAACTGCATAGATCAGGGGTGGCCAAACTTTTTTTTCGCATGGACCTAAAACAGGTCATATTTATAAAAACTAAATCACAAACTTGTACTGTGATTTTTTTACCCCCTCAACAATAAGCTGGGCACACAATATCGTTTAAATAACAAAACTTGATATATTTTTAAGGGTACAATGTGTGTAAATTATTGTACACTGGAAACTTAAAAAAGGGTTTTGAATGTTTGTCAAAGAAAGACAGATTAAAAAATACACAAAAAAGCATTTAGTCTATTTCAAGCAATCATACCAAGATTTGTATTGCTTTTTCATTTAAAAAAAAAACAACAAAAAAGAAAAACAGCGTAATATACTAATTCATTGGTATATTAAGCATTAAAATCTGATCTAGGAGCACCAGAAGTTGCTTCCATGTAAAAGTCACTGCATAGTTGGGGTAATATTTACTACGAAATCAAAAAGAAAGTAGAAACCTGGTGATTTTTTTTTATTTATCAGGAATAATTAAGAATAAAAAAGTCTCCATCTGTATCAACAAGATGTGTCATTCTGTGTAGCATATATAC
>CAEFZX010013460.1:0-17350 GCA_903066825.1 Alfaro cultratus | reverse complement strand
GGACTCAGCTGGAACTCTCATAAACCTCGGCTGTTTTCAGCCTCTGTCTTGTCTGCAGGTTTTCTCTACAGTTTTCCTATCATGGACCGTTTTAGTTTCAGTAAATTATCACACAGTCAGAATTTATTTTTGTCTAATGTAAAAATATTTAATCATGATGCCCTATTACAAAGTTCTGTAAGACACAATAAGTTGATGGCTGCTGACCAGGGTCTTTTGTTTTATAATAGAATAATTAACCAAAACTGCATTATTTTTTTTTTTCTATATGACAACTGAGATGACAATCTACTTATTCCAGACCTTTTTTCATAAATTGTACTGAGCCTCCTCTGTTTTTGTGTGAATGTTCATGCTTTGTACCCAAGTCAATTATCACTGCCTGCTGTTGGCCTTACGATTGTTACCACAAGTGTGCATTTATGAAAAGAAATAATCTGAATATATATTAAAGTATAGTTTAACTTTTTACATTGCTTGTTGTTTTTTTAAGAAGTAAAAAAAAAAAAGAATCTGTCCAACTCTCATGCCTGGCTGTTAGCTGGTTGTTGGTGACATAAAAATACTTTTGGTGGCGAGGCACCAAAAGGTAAAAGTATTAACTGCACCACTGAAACTCAGTTAACCTATATTTTCTAAAATTGAACTTTTCATTACAATAACAAAGCTTGATTTGAGCATATTGCACACAAGACATCATGTTAGCTACGCTAGGCTAGGTTAGCAAGCTACAAAAAATTACAAGACAAAATTTTGTTTTGGCAGGTGTGTCTTTAAGATGTAGGAACTGAGCTCTCAACATCTGGCCAGTTCATACAGCTAACCTTCCTATCTTCAGCTGATTGAATGGGTTTCTTACTCAACACAACAGCAAAAACTACAGAGTCCCATGTTGGTACAATGGTCAAACATTGGTCATCTTCTCAAAGTGGATTTACAAATGAAACCTTTACCCAAACTTGTGAAAGTTAATATATGTCAACATTTTATCTGTAGATTGTATGGTGGGTGGATTTCATCTTTCCAGGTTTTCTGGCTTGATCTCCTTGGTTCAAATGTAACTGAATCTGTAATTTTTTGTCCTTAAATGTGGAAAACTCAGCCTTTATTATATATTAGAAAAAATGATTCACCACACCACCAGCGTGTCCGTCTTGATTTCCTTTGTTCAAGCTTTTGCTTTCTTTGCCACTGTTCTTCGGGTTAACCTCTTATTTCGCTCTATTTGTAGGATGACAGATATACCTCAGTTGCCTGTATTTAGATACTTTATTATAACAAATCTTATTGAGGAGCTTTTTTTTTCTTTTAAAATAAATCTTTAAATAACATGCCAAATCTGTATGTAACTTGTTTTATGTGCTTATTTTTGTGTTCCCCCCCCCCAAACTTAAAAAAAAAAAAGAATCACCTATTGGTTTAAAGTGAATCATTTAATCTTCTACCTGTTGCAGAGGATTGTCAGCTGATGAGGCTGTTTCATACAACCAGCACTCTGCCGAAATAAGTTCAACGTAGCAAGAGAGCAACAAACTGAGGCATCTCTTATAAATTGTATACATTTCTCAAACAGCTATTAAAGCAATTAAGCTAGTTTTAAAAATAAATGCTTACCCCTAATCAGTGGTAAAAACTTTCCATATCTTTCGATATCTGCTTGCACAACAGCCAGGTATAGATTTCCTGTGTCCTTATGAATAAATCTTAACAGTTTAAGATTTATTCATGGAGCCAGACATTTAACACATGGCAAGTGTGTACATGTTCTAAAAGAGATATTTGGGTGAAAGTGCAGATGAAATAAATGATCAAGAAGATGATTATGATTTCCTGAGAAATGGAAGGAGGTCAGAGCTAAGGAACGATCATAAATATTTAAATGGGTGATATGTATTTTCCAGTCATAGTGCCAAGTTCTAGCACAATGAAGCAATTACATTCAGCTGTTATAAAATGCTGTTTACATCAAATATGACAAAAGAAATTTGACTTAGTAGTTTAATGTCTAGAAATTCTCTACAAGAAGCTGCCACTCTTTCAGATATTCCGCCCCCAGCACACCATCACAACAATGCTCCTCCATTATGGCATTAATGACCATTTTGACTGAAAAGTGGTTCCTCTGATGAACTCAGCAGGTGTGTGCTAATTGCTGCTCCTGCTGGTCTGGTGGGGACAGCGAGAAAGGGGAACTTTGTGTGACAGAAGCTCGGCTGTAGACTGCAGCTCCTAGGAGGAGCTTTGTGGAAATAGGCGGGGCTTTGTGGGAGTTAACTTTGAGCCCCACCCCCTAAAATGGCTGTCATGGGTGATTCAAGGATTCCTCAAAAACACATGAAAGAATCGAAGGAACAATCAAGGTTTACATAATACCCCCGTTTTAAGATGTAGGATGGGCATGACAAGCTGTAAAACTGGAAATGCAACTAAACCACAAAGTTAAGTGTAGAGAATCTGAAGGAAAAAAGTGCATCAGTGGCCAATTCAACAGCTTATTTATCAGACACTCATGTTAAATCATTTTTAACAGCAATAGAAACTCCAGCACATCACTTGGCAGCAATGCCCTTTGGTACTTAGATGTGGTGAAGACAACTCTCATTCAAACAAAGCACGAAAATGCGGAAATGGACTTTGAATTTGACCTGATTGCTGGTGTTAAATTCACTGTCTTTGTTTTTTTGTTTTACTTCGCTTTATTTGCTTGCAGCAGATCAGACAGGAAATGGGCAGAGAAGGAAGTGGACAGACATGCAGCCTCCGTGTATGAGGCGGCCACTCCGTTTCTCCACCACACAGTTTTGTCTTTTATAAAACCGTTGATTCACTGGGATTTTCATGAAAAACTGCATTGAGTTCATAGATAATTGTCCGAAAAAGGCGAGAAAATCCTGTTGAGCTGCTGCTGCCGAGAAAATACGCCGTTGCTATTAGAGGGGACTGGAGGGAATTCAGATCCACTGAAACGGGTGTGTTGAATGTGACTTCTTCACGGTATAGTTCGATTAACACGGAGCATTTGAAATGTGTCGGATGGGAGACCTAACACATTTCATTTGCAGAATCTCCTGCATGAGTCTTTGAGGACAGTTTCTGACACCTCATTGAATCTAGATAAGGTACAATTAAACCAGGTGAAGGCAAAGGGGAGTCTAATTATTTACAATTAAGCTGTGTCTAACAAGGTGGCTAGTGCGAGTAAAATTTGTCAAAAAAAGGAAAAGCAACATGAAAAGCATCCATAGAAGGTTGTTTTTTTAAAATAGTTTTTGAGATGCTTCACATGATCTAACCTTTAGTCCGTGCATCATGCGTCGTAAACAAACGTCCCCTTTTGCTCCTGCTGGTTGACAGCACTTTGGCAGATAACTGAAAATTCACACCACCCACCAACCTCGTGCTTTCACCCTCCCTGTCGTTAGTAGCTATGCTAGTTACCCTCACAGCTAACATTACAACACCTCAGCATGTTCCTGGGAGGCTCAACCGAGTGTTTTGCACTATGAATGTTTCAAACTGCTGAGGTCTCATTCCAGAGTAACAGACCAGAGAGGTCATTTAAACTTTATGGTAATAGGAAATCTGTTTTGAAATTTACTATTTCAAAAAATGGGGGTGTGGGGGAGTACTTAAAACCTAAAAGCCTGATGGCAATGTTCTGTCACTCATGCCAGACTTTTTTCTTGTTTTTCCTCACATAACATAGTTTTACTCTCTTTTCTTGCCCTGTAGTCATAAAACCACTCCACTGGGATGTTGCCCTTTGGGTGACCCTAACAGTGGGTCCAGTGGTATGTGTGTGTTTGGTTATACGAGTGTGGTGGAAGTAAAGGGTGAACAACACAGAGCCACTGGAATGTGCATGTGTGTGGGTGTGGGTGTGTGTGTGTGTGTGTGGCAATACTTGGGGTGGTGTGTGGGGACCACAGACGGTCATTGGTCGAGACTGAAGTTTGTGGAAAAGGAGCACAGAATGTTATCTGCATGTGTGTTCAGGCTCGCCACACTCCTGAAAAGAACACGTTCTCAGCCGCACATGCGAAAGTGGCCAACGGCACGAACGAATGATGTGCTGGGATCATGAGTCAACAGAAATTCAAACAGGCAAAAGACAGGTGGGCATTGTGCGCCAGTGCAGTTGATTTGAAATGGGCTCTAACTGTGAAGTGTACTCCACTCTGCTCACACTGATAATCAGCCATTATGATTTTAAAGAGGCTTTTAAAACTCCCCCATCAAAATAGTCTTAATTGACTACTCTTGAAATTACAAAGCCTTCTAGGAACAAGGTCAAATAAAAAAAATGGATTTTGTGACAAAAGGAAATTGGGCTTTTGAGTTAATTGGCAAAGAATCAGAAAAAAAGACAATCTACCAGGTCAGGTTGCTTTGGAGTAATCTAACTAGGTATGTAACTAGGTATTTTGAACTGTAAAGACAAACAGGTTGTGAAAATGCAAAAATGAAAATGATCTTTGAGCTTTCACAAGGTGTATCATCAATGTAAAACAGTGACCTCATGTGGTGGTTCAAAGTACCAGGATTTTTAGGTTGATGTAATGCGAGGGGGCAGTTTTTGTTCCAATGAGTTTTCAAAAGCATCAAGTTGAATGCAAGATATTTTACCAGATATTTTATCATAATTTTCAGCAAATTAGATTATCATGCAATTTGAGTTTTTCCTGAAAGTGTGGCCAAGAGCATGACTTTTGATGTTCTAACATCAGCTAAATCCCTGGTAGTTTTAAGTAAACGATCATAATGGTAAATTATATATGTTTTCATATAATGCAGGCTTGATGTAGATTTGTGTGTTTATGGATCAAATAGATATAGGATTTATCATTCCTCTCAATTTTCGACCAAGTCAATGCTGGTATTTATTTATTATTTATCAGTTAATTGTAATTGTTGTCGGGGGGTTTAACCTCTGGTGTTGTACTACTTCTTGTTAAATGTTTGTAATTTACAGTTCAAACTCATGAAATCCAGTTTCAGCGAAGGTTAATATGTGCTAAAATGGGACACATTAAGCTAATGTTTGTTTTCAGTATTTTCTTTTTGCAGAGTTTAACTTGCCACAGCAAATAGAAATGCATTAGACACTCATCGTCCACATGAGTATATTTATTTAGACCTTTCAATGCTCCATTTAAGGTGCTCTTCCATTCTACACATGTGCAATTTGTGACAACCACTTTCTAGCCAATGGCATGACTATGGATGGTTATTTGACAGCCATTTCATCAGAATATCAGAATTTAACTCAAAGTAATCGATTTCCTGACACTGGTCCAGGGTTTAGGGTAGAACAATGTCATCCTGGGTCAGTCGTTCCAAAACCAGATTTGGAATATTATTCCTGTTCAAACACCCAACTATGTTAAATTCATGCGAACCAAACAGTTTCGACTTCTTAGGAAATAAAAAGACTGATGGTGTTGAACATGGGAACCAACAAGGACCAAGCCTATAATAACTGCAAAATGCCGAAACACCTGCGCCCAAGTCTACAGTAAAGAGATTTAAAATCGACATGGATTGAGAGGCTACTGATTCAAAACAGATACATTCAAACAGCTACCCACATGGCTAAATGTCTTTTGTGAGATGACAAACTATTGATTTGACAATTTAATATCAATCAAATGACGAGACAAATGGTGGAGGGGTGACTGTAAAAGGCTTTCATCTATAAGAGCACTGGTAGCATTTGTGCTGAGAGTCTGTTTTGATGCCGGTGGTGCTGGTGACTAGAACAGAGTATGGAAAACAATGAAGAAGGAAAAATACCTCAAAATTCTTTAATGTCGCCATAAATCTACATCTATGTAAGATTTTCCATCCTGCCACCTACAGCTTTGCTTGTACACCCCTAAATACCGTATTTTTCGGACTATAGGCCGCTACTTTTTTCCCCACACTTTGAACCATGCGGCTTGTAGCCCAGCGGCTTGTTTCTGTGGATTTTTCTTCAACCACCAGGTGGCTCTTTAGCAGGAAGTGAATCATTGAAAGCCAAAATTGGAATTCAAAGAAGAAAGTGCTGATCTTCATTTGGAACAAGCACATGCTAGCAGCAGGCACGACAGAGAAATTTCTCCAAACTCATACCCACTCGTCATGGAAACCACACGAAGAAGTTCATATGATGCCGCTTTTAAGTTGAAGGCTGTCGATCTGGCAGTACAGATCGATACCTGCTGCACGTAATCTTGGCGAGAACAAATCCAGGGTTGGAAACTTGAAGCTTTGCATCTCTAGAGGACTGGATGTAGAGATCCCTCATCTAGATGGTTAAGTCTGAGCATGATGGGTTTTTTTGGGGGTTTTTTCAAACTGAACATTGATTGCAAACATGATTCAAAACTGGAGTAGAAATGGATGTAAGCCGGCTAACGTTCCGCTCCCTTAGCTAAACTCGATTTAAAATTTTCAGTCCTTGCTGTCAGAATTACATTGCAACCTTACTGATGGTTTCAAAAGATTTGTAGTTTTCTGAAGCCTGCTAAGAATTTACTTAAGTATGAGTCAAGGTACGAGTACGATAACCAGTGTATCTATTTTTTACCCTTTGATGTACTTTTCATAGCACTGATAATTCTGTATCCCAGGCACATCATCTGCTGGTTGCTCCTCATGTAAGAGTAAAAACTAAGAAGCGTAGAGTCCTTCAGTCTTTGGCTCCAAAGCGTTAAATCTTTTGCCTCTATAGAGTTTCATTTTTGCTGACTCAGTGAACTCTCTTTTTTTTCACCCAGTTAAATTATTTATTTGATTTTTTTCTGTCTTTTTCATGTGATTGCTTTATTGTCAATTTCTTTATTTGGTTTATTAACTTGTGTTGCACAGGGTTTTGTGTGGATACAAATATGATACAAATACAATAAAGCAATGCATGGTGCCATGGTTAGAATGTGATTCTATTACTGTGGTTGTATTCTTTCTAAATAATAGTAATAAAAGAACAAACTGTGCAAGCGTGGCAGTAATCACACAATCCAAAAGAAAAATATGAACAGGACTAATGTAGGGTTGTTGCAAATTCCCACCAAGTACCAAAATGATTTCTTAATTAAGGGGTAGTGATGCCAAAATAACGTTAGTAGCTGGTTATTAAGGGAATTCATATCTTAATGAGTGTGTAGTAGTGTAATTGGTGAATTGTTGTGAATTAAAGTCAATGCGTAGCACATCCCATAACCTGTTTAGACAGATGTTATGATTTGTTTGTTGTTGTTTTTTGCTTGCATGTTTATGAGTGTGCAGACAGCTGTTGCGTGTGTATTCATTAATTATGTCCCAGTGCTGTGGTACAGAAAGTTTCCATTTCAACCTCATTAGTCTGTCAGACGGAGTTGTTGTTGTTTTGTTTTTTTTTATCTTCTGCACATGTTGAGCAAAATGCACCGGGTTATGGCAGGATTATGTACAATGCTTCTGTCTCTTGCATGCTGAGAAATGGATGTGGCACAAACTGCAGTACCAACCAGACAATGTAATTTCCTGTTATTAAATGCAGGCCTCACTGCGCGGTTTAGAGCCGACAGTGCTTCCATTACAGGATTAGAGAATTCGCCGCCACGTCGGCTTGTGAACCTGATATGTCAGAACATAATTGCGTAATTACATTGGTTCTAGTTAAAAGTACAAGTTGTAAAAATTCAGTTTCAGTTCACAAAATTATATGTATGTTAACACATACATAACTCTGTACCAGTTTTGTTTTGCCTTTTTGTGCCAGTTTTGTGTTGAACATACAAGTTAGGAAAAACAAAAGAAATACAAATATCAATATTGATCATGATCATAAAGGGCATTTGTGTTTCTGAAACTAAATTATTTGCAATACTATTATTACTACTAATAATAATAATTTTATTTGTACAGCACTTTTCTAAGTACTCAAAGACACTTTACAGGAGTACAAAAATATAGAATCAAACACTGCAATATTACACATAAAAACATACAAAAAAGGGTAGATTTAGACATTAAAAGCTTTTTTAAACAGGTGTGTTGTGTTTTCTTTCTTGAAGGTGCTTCAATAAGGATTTTCATGTTAGATATACTAAACTGAAAGGATTCTGCATATTTCCAATATAAACTGTGCTATTTTGATGCAAAAATCACAAACAGTAAAAGCACAAGTAATGACATTGGACTCAATGAAAACATAATACATCATTTTGGCCTAAGACCAAAAGGAGGTTTCAAAAGAAGATTTCTCCCTTTTCTTTAAAAGAAATTTAAACTGTCCCAAAGAAATCAAAGTGCATCACTTCTGACCCTGTTGTGGAGGATTCCCCACTGACAGAACCAACTAAGGAAATATATATATCTAAATATGTATTCTTTTCCAGTTTCTCATTGTACTAATGTAGCACTGGAGGAAAGATAGTTCTGAGAGGGAACGCTGTATCAGGTATGAGGATAATTACCGATGTTTGAGCCTGCAGATTGATAATCATGGTCAGTTCACCTGAGAAAATAAATTACAGTGGTGAGTGAAAGATTTATAACCTGTCATGAACCTTAATGCTCCACAACAAATGCAGACTAGTGGTTAAGTGCATTCACATAAACATCACAATAATTTAGGAGGCAGGAAGGTCATTAAAACAGGATGCTTCCTGAAACTGAAGGAAAATCTCTATCGCTAAAGAAAAAAACCGTTTGATCTTCAGCTTCTTACAACATTTCCTGTATGTGATTTAAATGAAAGCTCATTGTCTCGGCATTCATTGTTTCAATAGGAGGAAGAACTTGTAGAGCTACTTGGGGATGTCAAAGGCTGTTCATTCTCTTGTCTTTACTTGTAACAATTATACACGTAAGGAATAATCATTCTTTACTTGTAAAGAACACACCAGGAATAAAGGTGTGTTCCTTTATTCCTGATTGATAAAGGAACACAGCGAATGTGTTCCTTTATCAATCAGCTCCCCACCACTCCAAAACTGAAATGCCTGCTGACTCAAATTTACTCTGTAAGCAAGTCCACAGAGAATTATGCTTTTGAATGATAGCTTACCTTTGTACAGCATCCAAAACCGCTACTTGAAGCATGGGGTAGTTTCTTCATAACTTCAACTGGTATATTTTGGAGGGGAAAAAATTAAAAATTACTATTTTCTTGGAAATGTACGGCTTTTTGTGCTTCTTTATTTCTGCTCAGGCTACTTGTTCCTGGTTTTGTCATGGTGTGTCGCTCACAATTGTGCAGAAGTCTGACTTCAAGGACTGAGTTCATTTTCAATCACTTTCACAAAACCTAAACAATGCATATTTAAATTTTTAGATTTTGTGATTTACTCTGGTAGGACTTTTCATCACCTGACTGTGGGAGGTCCAAACGGTGCGAGGAAGATTTAAGTCCCCATAACACGAGTAATTCATCTGCACACTGACACCAGACTATTCATTTTCTTCTCGGGTCATAAATGATAAACAGGATATACTTTAACTCCAAAGAGCTTTGCAAGCTTAAGTAAAGGACTCTAAATGTACACAAGTCAAATCTCAACTATTTTAATTTTGTATATTTTATGTAGGTATGTGTTATTTTTTTTTTCCAGTTCATCATATTTATTCAATTCACTCTGAAAAAAACCCACCTGGCTGAATGGTTAGAAAATCATACATATGTTAATTTCGCTAACTTAAAACAGGATTGACACATATTAACAACAGTTTTCTTTGAGATTACATACCAATATCAATAGACTTTGCCGAGGATTGATTGTGATTTATTGATTTATGGCTCGGTTTCCTACTTGCATGCCAAAATGAATGAAAGCATGTATGTGGTATTAAATGGTTTGCAAAACGCAGTGATGATTTTTTCTCTCTTTTGTCCCCCGGGAGGAAAACTATTCCCGTGACAAATTAAATTTCAACCATACACTTTTTCCCCCAGAGAGAGAGAGAAAGAAAAATCAGAATCCATTAGTGAATCCACTGCACAAAGTCTGAATGCACCATCCAGTTTTAAGTGTTTTTTTCTTAGCTGCTCTCTGTAGTGACATGTTGATGAGGTGGCTAGTAAGAAAAAAAAATGGCATCCAGAGAGAGTTTTGAATGCAGGTCAGATATATGTTAGAAAGTGTTTGAAATTAGGTGATAGGAAATGCAAAGTAGGAATGAAATGATTAATAAAAAAGATTAATAATAATAATTTGTTCCTGCAGGGGATCATGTGTCCCATACAAATTTAAGTTTCTCAAAACAACTATATCTCTAGAAGATTTTTTATATCAGATGCACAGAACTGCATTAAGAATGAATATTTGGATATTTTTGCTGTACTGAATTCATCTGTTTAGTTTTTACTGAGGAAAACCACGGAGACTTTTTCTACTTTTCTTGTAAAACGTAACACGGAAAGAAAACAATTCCTCGTGTCCTTACACTGGAAGCAAACATCTGGCTGAAGGCCTCTGACTGGCAACTAAAACAACAATTACAGAAACAGCTATGGTGTTGGCAGGTTGCAGAGTATGTATTTAATTTAATCCTGCAGACTTCTGGATGAATGATGACATTTTCTCTCTCTCTCAGACTTTTCTTTTCCAACTTTTGAATGTCGCAACACCCGAATCGATCCAATAAAATTCTTATCCTGTCTACAAGGACTGGGTAAGACATAAAACAATAATAAAGCAAATTATCGTCCTGCATCATTTTAGTCCATTCTCAGTTTGCTAATAAAAAACATGGTGCTAAAAATTCTCATTTTATTACATAAAAAAACACATACTTTATTGTTTTTTTTTTTATGAGTTAGACCAACACATAGTAATGAACAATTGCAAAGTAGAAGAAAAATGTTAAGGGTTGATTTTTACAAATAAATATCAGTGTGGTGAGCATTTGTACTTATGCCCACATTTCTGAAACCCGTTGGTTAGATGCACTGCAAACCATTTCAGGATCAAAAACATCTTTAATAATAATAATAATAATAATAATAATAATAATAATAATAATACAACAGGCAGGTCAGGGATAAACAATATTTCAATCTCTTAATTTATTTATGATGTATTGTTGAAACAAAGTATAGAGTTCGACCATCCAACTAAACTAACAGGACAAGCAGCAGCTCAGGTGGGATTATCTGTCAATGCAACAAAAAATAAGTCCAACAGTCCACAAATTTGTCTTTATCGTAGTGGCAAGACAATGTCCATACGATGGACAAAAGTCAACATTCTGCAACACCTTAAATATAAAATCCACAACATGAGACATGGCAGCACCAGCATCCAATTTTGGGGATAATTATCTTCAGCAGAGCAGGTTTAAGTTAATAGAAAGATGGAGCTACATTCAGGCCAATCCTAGGAAAAACTGTTTGGAGACTCGAAAAGACTGAGTTATAAATTCACCACCCATCAGGACAGCAACCTTAAATTTATATGTAGCTAATAGAAAAGCTGTCAATATGTTGTGACAGTATAATATAAGACCGACAATCAATGAAAAGGTTAAGCTCCTCCTTTGCCTTCTCCCAGTGCTATCCTTATCTCCCTGTCAAAAACGACCAAAGAGAGCCAGGAGGAGTGTCTTAGCGCCAACACTCAACTTGATGTATGTGCTGCTAAATGCGCAAATAGCGAGGAAACAACTTACCTTTACAAGGCTTTAGAGAGCAAGGGGGAGAATGAGCGGCGAGGACACCAGACTGATTGAGAGCGCTAAGATCCTCCTCCTGGCTCTGATTGGTTATTTCTGACTGAGCGGTGCAATGAAAGCAGGCAGAGCAGCTCGATTTTTTCCCCACAGATTATTGTTACAATATAATAATGATAATTTTAAACAAATATGCATTGTGTTAGAACTGTAATCTGCTACCCTTGTGTTTTTTCAACAGCGGAAATTAAGAAAATAGACGAAGTCATTCAGTTTGCATTGGCCAAGCTTCCAAATATTGAGCAGTTAAAAGACGGAGCAACAGAAATGTGTGGTATTTTATTGCTGTCAAAGATGTTGTGGCCCTATTGCCCACTGGGTTATTTATAGTGATGCGATTTTCGGAAAGCTCCATCAAGCTGGTGCATTACATACTGCATGTCACGGTCAAACGTTAGCAATCGGCTATGTTTAAAACATCAAAAGCAAACAACAATGATAAACTTTCTGGAGCTTTTGCAAGGAATTCATAGTGTCAGAACACAAACACTCTATAAAGATCAACTTTAAAAAGTGCTAAACACACAAGAAATGAATAACAGACTATTTGTATTTTTTCTTTAGATGATAAAAAAGCTATATATTTATGGGGGGCGGGGGGAAACAGAGCACAGCCTTTATAGTCAGATATGTTTTTGTTTTACTTTGAACACGGCTTTTCTCCTAAAATGTTTTCTTTTGCAATAAGGAAAACATAATTACACTGCCTGATCTTTATTGACCAAGCAGTGTAATTATGCACCTATGGTGTAACATTGCTGATAGTCTGTCTTTGATGTTCTGCTTTCCCTGAATACATCCCAAAACAAAAACACACATTATGGCATAATAGAGCCATGTAGGCAGTGGCTGCTAACCTGCTGCTTGGTCCCGTGTCATCAGATGGCCCTTCAACTACCGAAAATATTCTGTTAATGTGACGCTTTTGCCTCCGTCATGTTCTCACACTTTTATTTTTCCCTCCCTAAGTTTTCCAGTCCCACTTATCTCTTTGTTCCTTTCTTTTTCAAGTCGGTAGAGCCGCTCGTATCTCCCCTCAGTGCGAAAACCGTCAGACTGACCGACTCTAACATTTCATCATCTGCAGTACAGCGACAAAACCGGCCGCAAGGGCAGCTGTGCGGCAATGCTGAGGCTCTTTATTTATGGGGTAAAAACAAAGAAACGCAGCCTGACTACCAGCCAGTTTAACGTGGAGCAGGCCCGCCATTCCAGAAACCTCACCAACTTGCCCCTGACTTCAGTACATGTTTTATGTCAAGATGCCTGGACTGCATCGTCTACAGGGAGAATAACGGGTAAAGACAAAAATATTAAAATTAAATGAACCACACAAGTGTGTGAATTAATGTAAAGATTATCTAAGCTGACAAAGTTTGGACATAACTGATTAGTTGCTATGCCAGTTTTGCACTCTTGTAAAAACATTCAGTTCAATTAAGCATTAATGTTCTCTTTGGCCGTTCTCTGTAAGAACGTGGCATGTAACTGTTGCAGTTAAGTGACAGCCTTTGCTTTATGAAACTAAAATACGTAAAGAATAAGACCGTTACGTCAGCCGTCATGTGTCTGGATGGACTCAGGTGTTAGAATAACTGCTGTCTAATGCTTGTTCGGTATGTCATAAATGCTGAAATAGTCGCAGCCAATGTGTAGAAATCAAACCAGAAAGATGTCTTGCTGCTAGGAAATGATATGTTTGGCTAAAGCTGCTGTGGTACTTGAAAGCCTTTGCTGTAGTTCAGTGTGGACACGGTTTAAAGTGAGATTAAATGCATCTTGACTTTGAAAGCTCTTGCAGAATTTGCTCGTGCAGCAACAGGACTTGGCAGCAGCTGCTCATCTATAAAGGGTATCTCACTGCAAAAATGGTTGACACTTTTTAAGAGACACAAATACATTTCGCTGTTTTCCATGTGTTGTTACTGTCAAGCTTTTGCTTTGTACACCCAAATCCTTTAACATGGAACTTGTAGGCCATTTTCTTTGGTAAGTAATACACTCTCAACAATCATCTGACGCAGTTGCAGTTTAAATATTGACTTCTTGGCTTCTTCAGCCAAAACTCACACAGTTATCTTTGGCTTGAGGCTGAGTTGGCAGAAGCAACAAGGCACTATAAACAGCAAAAACTCTCCAAGGGAGCTAACTGTAACATTTCACTACATTTAAGAAGCATCAGAAGACTTTATCTAATATATATATATATATATATATATATATATATATATATATATATATATATACATATATATATATACTTATACTTGTATGGCTGTACTGCTCAGGTTTATTTTATTATGTTGACTATTGTCTTGTGTATCGTGTCTTTACATGTTCTTACACTACTGTCAGCCAAGTTTCCTTTGAATGAAAGTAGAAGTCTAAACGGAGCTGACGGCTTTTACTGCTTGCAGCTTTTAAAGTGATGTGAAAGCCCAGAATGTAAGGCAGCGGCAGCAGCTCCCTGGTGTTTAGTGGAGTCAGCAAATCCAATAATGAGCTTTCAGAAATGCCAAGGAGATCCTTGCGATCGAATGAGAACATCCTTGATTTGCCATCTTTTGCTTTTTTACACAACGGAATATATCTGAAGATTTCCAGTGAAATGAACTGTTGGTCCAGAGTTTGCCCAAACTAAAAGTACTAACGTATAAACTGATGTAAGAAAAAAAAAATCAAACTGTTAACCTGTGAATTTACAAATCTCCTGTTTGGCCCTAATTAATCTCAGGTCAAATTAGGAAAGTCCTTGGCATCCTTTATTGTCACACAGCTGCGATTGTTCAGTGCTCTAAACACTGTTGTTCTTCAACAATTCCCTCTCTGAGGTTTCAATCACTTTGCAGATGATTGAAGAATCTGAAAGTGCTGCCTCAGGACTCTGGATGACTCTGTTGGAGAGTATAGCTAGAATGTTTTGACTCAGGTCAAACTTTTGGTCTCTTCTACTGCAGCTCTCTGATGATTAAATTGAAGTGTTTTGTTCTATACGTCCTCTTGTCCAAAATAATCTCTATCGTTTTACCAATTTGAAAAGCAGAGAGTTTGTTGCTTTCACACCGTCACACCAGACTTCGTATATTTTCATGCTTGGATCACGGATCAGACGGGTCGCTTCGGTTACATGTGCATGTTTCAGGATGATTTTGTCTGTATATTAAGCAACAGTGTTTAGGGTATACTTTGTACTTTTCAGGAATCCAGAGAGGCTTTCCAGTGTTACAGAGCTTGTTTTGTCACCCATTTCAAGGGCGTTTTGTTCTTTACCACAAAGCATGGTGAACTATTGAAGTATTTTGATGTGTCAAAACGCATTTGTGATCAATAAGTCCTACCTCTGTAGCTGAATGATAAAGCCACCATGCAGGGTAGTGTGTCTAGAACTCAGTGTTGATTGACGGTCTGATGAACTGTCAAGACTCTAACAGAGCGGCCTGTCTTGCCTCTCCAGCACGTCATTTGACTTTGATTTCCAGTTAAGATTGTAACTTCACATTAGCATCACGATGTTATTACACTTCAGGCAAGTGTAAACCCTTCAGTATCACCACGGCGCTGATAACTCAACCGTTGGTTTTCCGATTTCTTCCACGTCTGTCTGGTTGTGGCTTCAATTTTAAAGGTAGATCAAATCGTTTTGCTGAGCAGCCTGTCCTTTTTTTGTACTTGTTTATGTCTTTCTGTTTCCAATAAACTCTTTAATCAAAGTAGTATGCTCTTTTGCACAATGCCTGGAATTAACCCTTTTACTCTTTTTTTTTTTCTTGAGAGGGACGTATTAGAACCGGCATCATTTATTGCCTTAAACAAGGTCCACATGCTTGGCACCTGTTTCTTCTTGGAATAAATGATTCAGCCGATACTGGTATTATTTAGAACACGACCCTTTAAGTTAATCACTTAATTACACAGAACCAACAGTTTGAACGTCATGACTGCTGGGCACCTTTGCTTTTTGTTAGACTAAGGCCCTGTTTACATGACAATGATACAATGAAAATTTAATTTTTGTTTCGTTTCTGTTAACACAAATCTACATGAAGACATTCTAATCACAATCTTTGTTTACACAGTAATGATACACATCGAAAAGGTGTAATGCTCTCGCCAAGCATTAGCGGGTGTTGGGTTCTTTGAAACTAAGTGCGCTTGTATTTTTAAAAAAAAGTTCTATTTGAAAGCATGTCGATTCGCGTTTCCCCAACAGGTACGGTTCCCCCAGATATTGAGGGAAAACATGCATATGTGTGTCTGATTAGGGTGCAGTTGGAAAAAAGTGGGATAACTTTGCTGAATCACGTTTTGAGGTTTCTCGGTGTATTTTGCCACCTGGGCTGTGCGGAGCGGTGAAGAGACGCTGAGGGAACCGTATCTGATGGGGAAACACGAGTTTGTAGTAACACCAGCATTGTCAGCTGTGTCTTCTTCTGTGTATTGTAGGAAGCAGCTATGTTTTGATTCTTACTATGCATGAGCTAGAGATTCCCTGACAGAAAAGATCCATTTGCTCTGTTTACAAGACAACGGACACTGGTACGTTTTAGAATCATCGCACTCTGCAACCCGTTTTCAATTTGTGCCTTTGTCAGAGAAAACATTCGGTGGCTTCATGTAAATGTGCAGTACAAACACAACAAAACTCTTCCATTTTCACCAGAAATTGTTGTCGTGTAAACAGGGCTTTGGTCACAGTTTTGTAAATTATTTGGTAAGTAATTTCTACCAAAAAGAGCAAATGATGTGGTGATTTTGAACTGCTGTTTGAACGCAACTTTGGGACTTTTTGTTTCTTTTCTTCCTCTCATTTTCAAATGAGTATCAAGTTATTCACTTTATAAACTGAAACATCTCGTAACCACTGTTTAAGATGTGGCCAGGTTTGGAGACAGCCAAACCCAAGAAGAAAGGTCCTACCTTTTAAAATCAGGCTTATAAACTATCCAAAAACAAAATAAAAGAAATGTTTCAGTTTAAGAAACCCAAACAGAAATACAAAGTCAAGAAGTTCTCCTGTTTCATCTCCAGCTAACTGACATTGAATCACAAAGTATTTTAAACTCCTCAGTAAAAACTCTCGATTTGCTCTTTGAACCTGCTGAAACTATTCGAAACGAGACGACGCGGAATTAAAGCGCAAGGTTTAAAAATAAGCTGTAGAGAAGACGGAGCCGCTGCTGGAGCACCAGGAATAAATTAGCATTTTGTCCATTTGGCGTTTGAGAGCGTTGAACACACTCGGCACAGCACAGAGGGGAAAGGGAGCACTCATTACTCGTGACCTCTCAAGAACTAAAAAAAGTAAGGATGAACGAGAAGAGGAGACAAAAGAAAGGGAGCAGGTGGTCTGGAAAGTGGAGAGTGCAGGAAAAATGAGAGGACAGGAAGAGAGGACACTCATAGTGTAATTGGATGAGCACTTGCAACCGGCAGGGTCTGCTTCTGAAAATGACAGCTCTCTCTGTCTCCCGTTCTCTCCCTCTCTCTCTCTGTCTCTCTCTCTCTGTCTCTCTCTCTGTCTCCCTCTCTCTCTCTCCCCCTCTCTCTGTCTCCCTCCCTCTCTCTCTCTCTCTGTCTCCCTCTCTTTCTCTCTCCCTTTAACCTCTCTTATTGTAAAACGGACTCCCTCATCCGCTCCCCTACACACACACCCTTA
>CAEFZX010013459.1:0-22583 GCA_903066825.1 Alfaro cultratus | reverse complement strand
TAGATCTTTGAGTCCATCTCATGAAAAATGGGAGCAAAAACAAAAGTGTTGCGTTTATATTTTTGTTGAGTGTATAAAGGAGAGACTTACAAAGATCAAATCCAGAAGGTGTGTGGCTTAGATACAATCATCAAGCAGGACATGCTTGATACACACATATCTTCTTTACATACTTTAAATTAAATGTTATTGATATTGTACTGGTTTTGTAAAGCACTGTTTTAACTGAATGATTGTCAGAACACTTGCAAAGGAGATCTTTGATCTCAACATTTTTTATCATGGTTAAATAAAGTCTAAAGCAGAAAAACACATTAAATGTAAGTTTTAGTCCATTCTAGAATTTAGAATATAAAACAGTATATATAGAAGTTATTGTTCACCATAGATTTAGGGCATAATATGGGAATTGTTTTAATGGACTTTAAATTACTGTTGGGCACCGGGGTTTTTCTCCCCGTGCTTTGTTTTTGTTCATTATTTTTATTTTTTGGAGCCTGCGGTGGTGCCACTGGTTATCCACCAGGTAGCACCAGAGGCCGTTTTCCTGAAGGGGAGTGCCCATGGTTCAGCACACCTGTTGGTGATCTGCTCATCATCTGGAGGGTTAAGGACGCCGCCTGCCAGCACGCCAACGCCTGTGTGTTTCGCTAGCTTGGTACACGAAAGCCTCTCAGAGCTAGTCTCTGTGTTACTCTCTCTGAGTTTTTTCCTCTGAGTAAATGCTTGTTGTTTATTGTGCTCTTCAGGTGTTACCTCTCGAGTCGCCTTTTGGATTCTCTCTGAGAGATCCCGTCGTGGCTTATGGACTAAGCCTCCCTCGTGACGCCGTGGAAGTTACCCACTGGTTGCCCGAGTCTCCACGCTCACCGTTCCCGTTGGTTTTCAAGGTTCTTCCGTTACTCTGGCTGGCAGTCGGAACCCTCTTTCCATCAGCGCTGAACCTAGTACTACCTGCCCGTCCTCCACCGCAATCCACTGGCCTCTGGATCTCAATCCGTCCACCGCACCTCCGGAACCCGCAGTCGAACCCCCACGCCACACACTTCTCCACCAGAAGTAAGATCTTTCCAGTTTCATTCACACCACTCTCAGTTCCTACTACCCCTGAACTCACCATCTCCTTCCGCTGTTTCCTTAGTGAGCTGCTGTCAACAGGAATTCCCCTGGGATCCAAGGCTCATCATTATTCACATTCTCTATTGTAATAAATAACTTAAACTGATTTACTGACTCCTGTGGGCAAGAAACCCTAACCCCAACATGACAGAACACTCAGGCCAACAGGCAAGCCTCGCAGACGCCATCAGGAGGACGTTGTCCGAACAGCATTCATTGCTACAGGCACATGATTCCGCTCTGCAAGAGCTGAGCACCCGGCAAGCAGAAACTAATCAACGTTTGTCCGAACTAACGAACCTTTTACAGAGATCATCTCCACAGACTCCAACTCCAGATCCCGTGCCCGCTCCAGCTCCAACTCTGACCGCTCGCCCTTCAAACTCAGAGATCAGACCCCCAACTCCAGAAAGATTCTCTGGGGACATATACAGGTGCAAAGGTTTCGTTCTGCAATGTTCATTAATCTTCAACCACTCTCCCCAGAGTTTTTCTCATGACGCCGCAAAGATTGCTTTTATGTTGTCCCTGCTGTCGGGCCGAACCATAGATTGGGCTGAAGCCAGATTTCCCTCTCCCACTAGTTTTGGGTGCACATTTGATGAATTCCTGAAGGAATTTAAGCAAGTTTTTAGTCAAGATGCGGATAAGACATTAAATCCAGAGAGTTATGGAGGATTAAACAAGGCCAGCGAACAGTTGCAGATTTCGCTGTAGATTTACGAGTAAAAGCTGCGGCATCCGACTGGAACAATGCCGCGTTAAAGGGAGCCTATTTTCCCACCTTAAACGAGTCAATCAAGGATGAGTTAGCCACATTAGATGAACCAGAGACATTAAGTGAGTTGATAAGTCTGACTATTCGCCTAGACAATAGAATCAGATCCCGCACCAGAGAAAGGAGTCGAAGAGAACCGTCTGTCAGCACACTACCTCTGGCCGTGCCGCCTACTGTTGCCTCACCTCCATCTAACCCCCAGGTTCACCAGGGCCAGAACCCATGCAGATTGGTCACACCCGTCTGACCCCAGCAGAACGCCAGAAATGAATGACATCCCGTCTCTGCCTGTATTGTGGTTCTCCTGGTCATTTTATCGCTAATTGTCCGACCCGATCAAACTCCCAGGTCTGCCGGTAGAAGCGAGGGAGCTGGCGGACCACATGCAGAGAGATGAATCTCCTCGCCTAGTATTATCAGCAACTCTCATCCATCAAGGTCAGTCGTTACCGTTATCCACACTCATTGATTCAGGCTGTGAACAGAATCTCATCGATTCATCCGTGGTTGATCAGATGGGGATTGAAACAATCCCGTTAGCAGTTCCCCTCCGTGTATCAGCCTTAGATGGCAAACCCCTTCCTAGTATCACCCTCCAAACCAAACAGTTACATTTAGTCCTTTCGGGAAATCATAGTGAAGCCATTTCATTTTTTGTGTTTCCGACAACATGTTCTCCTCTAATTCTAGGGTTTCAATGGCTGCAACGTCATAATCCACACATCAACTGGACAGACAGATATATCGAATCCTGGTTTCCTTTTTGTCATTCATCCTGTCTCCGCTCCGCAGTTCCCCCAGGTTCCTCTCCGGCAAAACCCCATGAGGCTGACCCTCCGGATCTATCTACCGTTCCGCCTGAATACCACGATCTGGCACCCGTCTTCAGTAAATCCAGAGCTTTCTCACTACCACCTCACCGCCCGTATGACTGTGCTATTGATCTCCTTCCTGGAGCTCCGTTGCCTTCTAGCCGGTTATACAACATCTCCCGGCCAGAAAGGGAAACTATGGAGAACTACATTAAACACTCTTTAGCCGCAGGTCTCATCCGCCCATCTTCTCCACTGGGAGCCGGGTTTTTCTTTGTAGGCAAAAAGGACGGTTCGCTCCGGCCGTGCATAGACTATCGGGGCCTAAATCAGATCACAGTTAAGAACAAGTACCCGCTACCTCTGTTGTCATCCGCCTTCGAGCCGGTACAAGATGCCATTATTTTCACTAAGTTAGATCTCAGAAACGCCTACCATTTACTCCGAATTCGACAAGGAGATGAATGGAAAACCGCCTTTAAGACCCCTATCGGGCAGTTTGAATATCTGGTCATGCCGTTTGGACTATCCAACGCTCCTGCCTTTTTTCAGGCACTCGTCAATGACGTGCTGAGAGATTTTCTGAATGTTTTCGTCTTCGTTTATCTAGGTGACATACTGATCTATTCCAAGTCTCTAGATGAACACAAATGCCATGTTCGCCTTGTGTTACAGCGACTCCTGGAAAATAAGCTGTTTGTTAAAGCAGAGAAGTGTGAGTTCCACCAACCATCAGTCACCTTCCTCGGTTTTGTCCTTGAGGGCGGGCAGGTAAGACCGACGGAGGAGAAAATTAAAACTGTGATGGAATGGCCAACCCCGGAGACACGTAAGCAGCTGCAAAGATTCCTGGGCTTCGCTAATTTTTATCGTCGTTTTATCCGTAACTACAGCCAAACAGCCTCACCGTTGACAGCTCTCACTTTGACCAAGACCACATTCATTTGGACTCCAGAGGCGGAAGCGGCTTTCAAGAAATTAAAGACGCTGTTCGCCCATGCACCTGTGTTAATACAACCTGATCCTAAGAAACAGTTTGTTGTCGAGGTGGACGCTTCTGACACCGGAGTGGGCGCAGTTCTTTCCCAAGTGTCTGAAACAGATCTTAAAACCCAACCCTGTGCTTTTTTTCTCCCGCAGATTATCCCCACCAGAACGAAACTATGATGTGGGAGATCGGGAGCTCCTGGCTATAAAATTAGCCTTGAAGGAGTGGAGGCACTGGTTGGAGGGCACAGAGCATCCTGTCCTGGTTTGGATGGACCATAAAAATCTGTCGTATCTCCAATCCGCCAGAAGGTTAAACCCCAGTCAGTCCCGGTGGTCTCTGTTTTTCTCAAGATTTAACCTGTCCATATCTTACCGTCCAGGCTCCCGGAACCTCAAACCAGACGCTCTGTCTCGCCTATATTCCCCAGATGATTCTGAGAAAGGTCCAGCCACTATTTTACCCCCTAGTTGCACGGCAGCTGCGGTTACCTGGGAAATAGAGGACATAATAAAACAAGCACAGCAAACCAAACCAGCCCCTGACTCCTGTCCACCACAAAGGATCTATGTTCCCTCATCAGTTCGAGCCCGGTTCATCCAGTGGATTCATGCATCCAGGTTTTCCGGCCACCCAGGAATTAGTCGCACTGTAGCTCTAATAAACCGCAGATTTTGGTGGCCATCCATTCACAAAGATGTTCAAGAGTTTGTCCTGGCCTGTACCACCTGCTCCCGAAATAAACCTTCCCATCAACCCCCATCTGGACTGTTGCAACCGTTACCGGTTCCAAAGAGACCCTGGTCCCATATATCAGTTGACTTCGTTACCGGCCTACCCGTCTCTAAAGGTTGACCACTATTTTCACTATAATCGACCGTTTCTCCAAGGCCTGCCATTTAATTCCTCTCAGGAAACTCCCTACAGCTTCCCAGACTGCTCAACTACTGATAAAACATGTTTTTTGTCTACACGGCATTCCACAGGAGATCTTGTCTGACAGAGGACCCCAGTTCATCTCGCAGGTCTGGAGGAGTTTCTGTTCAGCACTCGGCGCCCAGGTAACGCTAACTTCTGGTTTCCACCCACAGACTAACGGGCAGACTGAACGAATGAACCAGGAGCTAGAGTCAACCCTCCGTTGTTTTACTTCCACCAACCCCTCAGACTGGAGTCAGTTTCTTCCTTGGGTGGAGTATGCTCACAATTCACACGTCTCTGCTGCCACCGGTCTGTCCCCTTTTGAAGTTTCATTAGGTTATCAACCACCATTACTCTCCTCTGAGGAATAGAACATCGCCGTCACCTCAGTTCAACATCACATCCGCCACTGTCAGAACATCTGGAGATCCGCCATCATCGCACTAAACAATACTGCCGAACAAAACAAGCGCCAGGCAGACCGTAAGTGCATCCCTGCTCCCTCTTACACTCCCGGACAACAGGTTTGGCTGTCGTCTCGTAACATCCCTCTCAAGTCCATGTCTAAGAAACTTTCTCCCAGGTTTATCGGTCCGTTTCCCATTGAAAGTCTCATCAGTCCCTCAGCAGTTCGCCTCCGCCTTCCTGCCTCCCTCCGAATTCACCCCACGTTTCATGTCTCCCAGATTAAACCAGTGCAAACCAGCCCATTATGCCCTCCTTCTGAGCCCCCTCCTCCCGCCCGCATCATTGATGGCCATCCGGCCTACACTGTCCGCCCGATCGTGGACTCCCGTCGCCAGGGTCGCGGGTGGCGTTACCTGGTCGATTGGGAGGGCTACGGTTCGGAGGAGCGTTCCTGGTTCCTTCATCCTAGATCCTTCACTGATTGAGGATTACCGTTCGTCGCTCCCCTCCAGTTCTTCTCGGCTGCCAGGTGGCGATCATTGAGGGGGGGGTACTGTTGGGTTCCGGGGTTTTTTCTCCCCGTGCTTTGTTTTGTTTATTATGTTTATTTTTTGGAACCTGCGGTGGTGTCACTGGTTATCCACCAGGTAGCGCCAGAGGCCGTTTTGCTGGAGGGGCGTGCCCGTGGTTCAGCACACCTGTTGGTGATCTGCTCATCATCTGGAGGGTTAAGGACGCCGCCTGCCAGCACTCCGACGCCTGAGTGTTTCGCCAGTTTGGTACACAAAAGCCTCTCAGAACTAGCCTCTGTATTACTCTCTCTGAGTTTTTTTCCTCTGAGTAAACCCTTGTTGTCTATTGCGCTCTTCAGGTGTTACCTCTTGAGTCGCCTTTTGGATTCTCTCTGAGGAGATCCCATCATGGCTTATGGACTAAGCATCCCTCGTGACGCCGTGGAAGTTACCCACTGGTTGCCCGAGTCTCCACGCTCACCATTCCCGTTGGATTTCAAGGTTCTTCAGTTACTCTGGCTGGCAGTCGGAACCCTCTCTCCATCAGCGCTGAACCTAGTACTACCTGCCCATCCTCCACCGCAATCCACTGGCCTCTGGATCTCAATCAGTCCACCGCACCTCCGGAACCCGCAGTCGAACCCCCACGCCACACACTTCTCCACCAGAAGTAAGATCTTTCCAGTTTCATTCACACCACTCTCAGTTCCTACTACCCCTGAACTCACCATCTCCTTCCGCTGTTTCCTTAGTGAGCTGCTGTCAACAGGAATTCCCCCGCGATCCAAGGCTCATCATTATTCACATTCTCTATTGTAATAAATAACTTAAACTGATTTACTGACTCCTGTGGTGTTCTGCATGTGGGCAAGAAACCCTAACCCCAACATGACAATTACAGGTTTTTACGTACAAAGCTCAGCGGTGCATGTGGGGAGCGAAGGCTGCCCTGATCACACAGATTAACTACTTTAGCTCAAATTACAAAAGAAGTCAAATCTGGGGTATTTAACTTTTATAAAACTTTTTTCTTTTTTCTTTTTTTTTTTTACAAATTTGTTCAAACTGTCACCATGTTGTGACAATGTAGTATGACAGATAAAAAATGAGCTCATCCACCTCCTCCCTGTGCCATCTTATGTGTATCCAGAAATGTCCACCGAGCCCCTCGATCAAAAACAATCAATCAGAACCTGGAGGAGTAATTTAGCTTTGTTAAGACATTCGCATACTACCTGCTTAGTGTACTAATGGCAAAGAAACAACTTACCGTTACTGGAAAACTCATCGGTGGCCATGCTGTCTAGCTTTAGCATTCATGAAAGGTTACATTGTGGTGAATCAGCTGTAGCATAGCAGAGAGAAAGGGGGAAATTGTGGGCAGCAGATTGACTAAGACCCAACTCCTGTCTCTAATTGATTGTTTCTGAGAGAGTAGTCTATTTCTGCAAATGACAGCAGGACCATAGGAACATGATTATGTGTCTCATAATATACTATCACAAAATAATGAACATTTTGACAAATATGTAAAAAAATATGTATGTATTTTTTTAAAAAGTTCCATATTACACCTTTAACATCATGCTAACATCAAGATGCCACAAACAACAGCATATCTTCAGGAATCTAATGGAGTCCATTTCTCAACAGGTCAACTAGCAGCAGAAGGGAGGATGAACACATTATTAGCCAGGTGGTCATAATGGAATGACTGCTAGGTATACTTAGCTGCATATTTTGGAGAGAAGATGTTACATTTATACACATATATGGACATGGCAAGTCACCTGACTGATGTTTGCATCGTATACATGCAGGGAGTCCAATAAAATAAGATACTGACAGATTTCCAGAGTCTGGATTTTGAAACGAGCTGATTTCCTGGAGAGAATCTAAAACCATGCTAAGTCTTACCTAGAAGTGCATCGCAGAAGGGCGCTCACAGACATCACTAATGGGCACAGATGGACTTGTAACCAGGTCATGAGTCCTGATTCAGTTATCTGCATCTGTCAAATACCTGAAACGATATCCACAAATGTCTCAAGATTTAGCAGAAGCCAGTTTTCAAAATCAACTAGATTTTAGATCAACTGGTGCCAACGTCTGACTGACAACTGTTTCGTATGCTTAGCTTCTTTACGATCCTACACCAGGAGACATTTAGAATTTGCAGTTAGAATTTGACTAAATTTGACCACAAATAATTGCAAAATACTGGACAAATCTTTTACAATTATTGATATGTCATTTTAGGTAGGCTAGCATAAACATATGCAAAACAAATGCAAGAAAGTAAATGAAGAATTTATTTTCACATAATTGTTGGATGCAAATTCTGCAGAAGTGGAATTCTTCTGCAGAATTTGCAGAAGAATTCCACTTCTGCAAAGAAAAAATTATTTTCAGAATAATTGGCTGAACAGTTTTACAGGTTTTCATCCTGGCTGTGGAACACTGGGCCAGCTCTACACCCTCAGCAGGGTCCTAGAGGGTCCCTGGGAGATCGCCAACCAGTTTACATATGCTTTGTGGACTTGGTTGAGAGTGGGGGGGTACTCCAGGAGTATAGGGTACCAGGTCTTTTAATACAGGCTGTAACCAGGGTTAGAGCTTGGTCCACGTTGCTTGTTTCCAGTGAGAGTTAGACTCCATTGGTCTCCACTGGACCTCCCCTCTTCTGTGGTTTGGCATGAGCCCTTTTAATGCCCCCTACTTTTTTCTGTATAGCAAAATCGTGTTAATTTTCTGTTATGTCTGATAGATTTTACACCTTATTTTAAATGCTTGGAGGAATGGACTGATAAATGTAAGCAGCATGCCTGTGGAACCTTTGTGGACGAGTGTAATGCCAGGCTGGAATAGGTGTGGCACTCTGCCCCTCGAATCAGATGCAAACTGGACGACAAACACTACACATTGTGGTGATTGCTGCTGCGCCTTTTCTATTTCTGGAAGTACCAATCATGGGAACAATATAATTCAAATGGTTCCATTTATTTAAACAAACTAAACAAATTAAAAACTGATGTTTTGATGTCTTCAATTTTTCCCCCATTCGCATGAGGTAAATATATCAGTACAGGAGATCTAGTTTTCTGCAGGGTGGTTTAATTTTGAATGAGTACCAGTATAAACAATATCTACAGAACAAATATAGTCCAGAGATAGAGGTGGAAGTAGGGCGAGTCAGTGACAGTCTGACCAGCATGTGCAACCTGCTGGATCTTATCTTTCATTTAAACATCTACGAACATTTTATTTAAAGGAATGCTATGCTGTTAAAATTTAGGCAATAAAATTATTTTCTTCTTTAAGAAAAAAATTAATTATTAGTTTATGTGCATCTTTTAATGTATTTCTAATATTGTATGAAATTATTTAAGTAGTTTAAATAAAAACCTGCAGAACATGCCATTTTTTTTTTTATCCAATTAACCTTTGGAATAATTAATAGACTAATAAATTACTAAAATAATTATTTTTTTGCAGCCCCAGCTGAACTGTAGCAAGAAAACAAAAAAAATGATCAGAGCAAAACTATCAGCCCTTCTGACATTTAGTGGTCTATAGTGTGGCCTCTTTATCTTCCAACTAACAAACGCCCCAACCTGCAGTTCTTCAAAAGGCTGGCATGTCTCTTGAGGTACATGACCCACTCTTCAATGGCACATCGTTCCAGATCATCTACGCATGTTCTTCAAGCATGAACCTTAGGGCTTGCCACACTGTTTTATCTTACCTTTTGGAGGATTTCCTTTACTGTTACTGCCCATCTCTGTTTCCTGACATATTTCAGACTTTATGCTAAAGTTATGAGACCTCAAAAGTAAATAAACTAATCATACATTTTACTCTTTTTTGTTAACACTGGGGTTGCAAACAGGCACAGCTGTAAGCATGGTTGTCTTGGAACAAGGAGGTCCTGGGTTTATACCCTAGCCTAGACCGTGCTTAATCCCACAGTCCACACAGATTAAGCAGGTATATAAAAATGATGGCTGGCTGATAACCATGTTGAGGGGTGGAGTGCACACCTTCTACATCAATAACCATTCTACTTTTATTATAAAGGTTGAATATATATATATGCCATATATATCCTAATTTGTTTATATATATTAACACCAGAGGACACCATGAGATTTATTGGAGGTAAAAACGGTTGTGCAATAATTCAACTAAAAGATTAGTAGGCATTATTATTAAGTACTAGTATTATTAGTAGCATGAGTTCACAAGAAACAAAAAATAATTATTATCTCAAACTAAAAGCAAAAGATTTTTAAGTCCAATTTCACGAGTAGGATAACAGTTTCACAAATCCCAAGCAGGTTCCAATAATGTTTGATTAGTAGATATAATAATTCTGTCCAGATATGACGTGTCTATATTGGTTTAATTACATAAAACTAGCTAACCCCTTTTAAGATAGTCTCAGATCATAAAAAATGATTTAAAACTACAGCCTAAATCTCTCCTAATGTGGTTTTATGCCATAAACGATCCTAAAATTGCTACTTTTCTAAGTCTTAAAGAATAGAATGAAGATTTAAAACATGGCTGATCGCAGATTTTAAAGTAGCAAAAAAATCATTAAATGAAGCGGAATATATTCAAACTGTTATGAATAACTTCAGCGTCAAAAATGACACTGAAACCAAACATAACCTTCTAGATTGATGTAGAAGAGATGAACTTTGTCTCGGTTCAGCGCCAGCAGTCCAGGACTCATTTGAACAACCATTACGTCTTAATAGGTACAACAACGACGTTTTGCAAATGGTTTGTTTATTTTTAGGGTCATTTTTATCTGACACTATTTTGATCAGACGGTATTTTGAAAATGGGAAACATCCGTTTCCCGAACAGATTATTGCCAATTCATTTGAACCCATGCTGACTATAAACAGCTTGTCTGGTGACGTCAGCTGCCACCTTAACTAGCCAAAACAAACCATTCAGCTCATTCAACAGCCAGCGGCTCCATACCTGAAAGTGTCAGCATCTACAAATCATGCCTTCATTTCTTCAGCCTTTTCTGTATCTTTTAACTGTTGTTAAAGATCATAAATACATCAGTAAGAGAGCTTATCAAACTAAAAACCAACCCAAGGTCTCCGCGAACAACTGTTTGTTTACCTGCATTTTGCTTTTCTTCTTCTTGGCGGATGGCAAACAACTTCATAGGCGCATACCGCCACCTACTGTACTGTATGTAACCCCATGAACTGTAGTTTTTATGTCTTTATTGAGACACTGAATACAAAACAGTACGTATGTGATATAATGACAACCACCAAGGGGCTCCAAACATTGAGACAACGCGTCACAATAACATTAAACAAATACATTAAAAAGAGAGCACATAAGGTGCATGTTTTAATTGCTTTAGAATAACTTTTTAGTAAATAAAAAAATATTTTACTAATGGAAAAAAAAAAGGGTTTTAAATCCAATTTCACGAGTTTTCACGAGTAGGATAACGGTTTCACAAATCCCAAGCAGGTTTTTAAAATGTTCGACAAGTAGATATAATATTTCTGTCCAGATATGACGTGTTTATATTGGTTCAACTACATAAAACTAACCCCTTTTAAGATAGTCTCAGATCATAAAAAAATATTTTAATCTACACCCTAAATCTCTCCTAATGTGGTTTGTAGAACCATGTTGTTGCATTTGTTACAGCTCCACCTTGTTGCTAATACTTCACCACCACCGTTGAACTAAAATACAGTATAAGGCAACATGGCAGGCAAGGTGGGTGAAACGTCTTGCCCAAGGACACAACGACAGAGGCGGGTGGAGCAGGGATCAATCCACCAATCTGCCGATTGCTGTACAAACTCCTACCACTGATTATTATTTGAGAATGTCTTGCTATCCAATCCATGTTTTTGCCCAATCATATTCTGTCCACCCAAACCTATGCTTTTTATACTTGGAGTATTCCCAGCAATCCTTTAGTTAGTTTGCTTTTTTTTAAGGTTTTATTCATCACTACTTTTCAGTTTTGTGCGATAAGTTGTAGTTTTTACTCTCCTTGGTTCTAATAGATTCGTATTAGTCTCTACTAAAATAGCATTGATGGAAGTGGTCTTAATTGCTCCAGTACATACTCATAATGCCTTGCATTGTAATCGACTAGCAATTTGTAATGTTGACTTTGCAGCCGTTCCATGTGCCTTACATCCATATTTGAATGTTGTCCATGACTGGTGAATCTCTGCATTTGCTTGGCCGGTCTCAAGCCTCTGTCTCTGCTCCGCAGTGCTCTCTGTTCAGAGTGCCTTGATCTCAAATTCTACCAGCCCACTGCCAACCAGAACCCTCATGACTAAATTATTAGTTAATCATTAGATAATAGTTTGAATTGTTTCAGGTGTTGTTTGGAAACAATACCTCTAGTTTCAAGAAAATAATATTTGTCACAGTGTGCAAACTGTCAAGAATGAAGCTGTAAAATTAGAAATATCAATCATTTTATGCTCCTCATATTTTCTTTACAATAATATTTCTTAAGTATCGCTGCTGATTTTGTGTGTGAGAATGTGGGTATTTTATGTTAAGCACATGGTTCTGTGCCTTTGTCTAAACCTGTGTGGTAAACTACTTGTGAGTGAATAGTGCTCAGTGACAGTGGGTAGGATTAGCACAGGAATAGTGTGGTGCTGCTGAAAGGCCAGTGCTTCAGTTATGTCATTGTGCTGTTCAGGCTCTCATTTTTACCAGCAGCATCTCTAAACACACAGCTGGCGCTCAGCTAATTGCTCACTCTTTGTTTTTGATGACTCCTGTTTACAGGTCCTCACCTGATAAGAACATGGAGAATAACCAAACATTTCTGTACTTTGCATATGGTAGTAACCTTCTAAAGGAGCGTCTCCACCTCAAGAATCCCTCTGCAACAGTGTACTGCGTGGCAAAGCTCAAGGTATAGTGCTAAAGAAGTACCATCAGCATCTAGCTCTATATGCTGGAAAGTAATATAGAGCTGACTTTCATGTCTTTTTTTAGGATTATAAATTGGTGTTTGGCAACTACAAAGGTCTAGCCAGTGATCGCTGGCATGGTGGTGTGGCCACCATAGAGGACAGCCCAGGGGACGAGGTGTGGGGTGTGGTGTGGCGGATGAGCATATCTGATCTAGAATCACTAGACAAGTAAAACATTACTTCATTTGCTTTATTTTTCAATTTTATCTGGACATGTTTGTATGCTCTCATATGAAACTTTAAAACATGTGCACTCTTGTGTGTGCACACATTCAGTCAAGAGAATGTGATGTTAGGTGCTTACCGACCTGTGGAATTATCAGTGAAGACAAAAGGTCAAGATATCAGCTGTCGCACCTACATAATGAACAGCTGTGTGTATGCCCGACCATCACCACAATATCTACAGGTAAGGTCTTTTTAAATCAATTTATGCTGCCTACCATGTAAATCCTGAAGGAGTTTCTATGCACTTTAATTTACTGGAAGCTGTAATTTTAACTCATGACAAAGAAAGTTGGCCTTTAGGTTCAGTGTTAAAATTCCTAGTTAATTTATATTAACTGCCCAGGTTTCATTTGTTAGTTTGGGATTTGCTTGTGAAAAGTTCAAAATCCTTGTCTATTCTATTATTACCTTATGACATTCAGTCTTGAGAGCATTCAGTCTTAGTTCATGAGACAAAATTGTCCTACAATATTCTTCAAATACTTATATATAATTAATATATTTCAGTCCAATCCCATCCCTTTTGGGGATGGGGAAAAAAAACACAATTATGTTGTTAAATTGAAAGAGAGCTTGTAGTCTCACCATTTCTAACTTTGGGATTGGTCACTGGACATTCATGTAGCAAAGATAAACTCTTTAAGTACACAACATATGTAAAATGCTACTTAAAACATATCTGATTCTTCTTTATTATTAATGGCTCTAGAAATCAATATTCAGTATATTGGAAAATCTGAAATATTTTACATTAAAAACTATGTGAAAGGAACCACAAATAGCTCTATAGAAAATAACAATTAATGGAAAGCTGTTGAGCCTGATGTCCAGACCACTGAAAAAAATAATCCATCCACCTGTTGTCTTCCATTTGTCCAAGATTAGGTCTCAAGGGTCTCTAACAGATTCAAAAAGTATATCCAACCAAACCTTTCCCTGGTGACACTGAGGCTCAT
Organism: Alfaro cultratus; assembly: GCA_903066825.1. NCBI lineage: Eukaryota > Metazoa > Chordata > Actinopteri > Cyprinodontiformes > Poeciliidae > Alfaro > Alfaro cultratus. Next base: position 8,860 of record CAEFZX010013459.1, on the reverse strand, counting down.
TAAGGGGCTTTTAAAGGCATTGCCATGCCAGAAGAGACATCTACTCCCACCCAGCCTTGGGGTCTCCTCCCAGTGAGTCTTCAAAGGGAAGAGCTTAAATGCTCTAACCACTTCAACAGACTCATGTAGATCAGGAGCAGAAGCTCCACTATTCAGGTCTCATGACTTTAGGAGAGGGTTGGAATGTAGTTGGAAGAGTGAATTAATAGCTTTGCTTTATCACAGCTCTTCCTATACCACAACAAACCAGAGGAGCCCACATTACTGCAGATGAAGACCTCATTCATCTGGTCATATTACTCCATCCTACAGTCATTCATTCTTCACTTGAGCCAGATACTGACTGACTCAAGCGAAGAATGTAGGACTGTATCAGGATGGGCCCTGGTTTCTTTTAAATAATCATCAGTCCACTTGACTCCTTAGCCTGATGACCTCTCACACTTCTGGGGTCCACCAAAGGGTCCCCAGGTAGTTTATGTGGATTCTCCAACCTCCCCTGGAACTTGAGCTAAACACTTGTGGAGAAAAGTGAAAGAACTCATGGTACTATGGCTTCTCCCAAATGTTTTCAGTTCACCCTGAACGTTCATTTGGGTTCATCACGTCCAGCAGACTCACCATTAATGGATTCAGCAGATGGTGATCAGGTGTCAGCTCTGCACAGACAAATTTCAGAACATCTGAAGGCCACATCCGTCCACTAGCATTTCTCTAACAGGGTTTATATATAGATATATATATATACTCTATATATTTTTTGAACAATCTACCCTAAATTCGGTAGATATTTGGTTAATGTTTTTTCATGTTTAGGGCAATTGTTAGAAACCTAAATGTGGATCAGAAACAAAAAAAACCCCACTAAAAACCAAACACATTAAAAACACATTAAAAGAAAACCTCGGCTTTGTGACCTGTCAATCACTGGTCCTTTTCTTTTTAAACTATCTCACAATACAAAAAGAGTTGGCTAAATAATATTTTATTTTATAAATTATTATAACTTATTTACATTTGATGTTTTATTTATTGTGAAGGCTCTAGAATCCACATAGAAACAATAAACCTATGTTTTAGCTCTATTTATTTTTCTTTGTAAATGATCTCAAAGAGTTTACTTCATTGACAATCAGAACAATCGGGCCTCAGCGTGGCATTCTGTAGTTCATTGACCTGACAGCATGTTGCCAGACTGTTCTCAAAGCATGACGTTGCCATCACCCCTTTCTGTTTTATAATGCTTCAGCAGTTTTTGATCTCTATTATTTTATGCTTGTTGTGCATATAAATAAAATAGTTGTCCTATTTGCATTCTCAGAGCTATATATTTAGTTGATCCACAATATTTTACCTAAACTATGGAAGTGATTTGGAATTTATGAAGTTAAAACCACAGTTAAAAACAAAATCAAAAGATATGAAGAAATCTTTTTGTATTATCATGTTTAGGACAAAAATATTATACTAATTGGTTTGAAAATGAGGGTAATGTGATTTTATACTGACCTTAATAAGACTAATAGAAGTATTGAATAGCTGATGTTGTTTAGAAATAAGCCGCCACCAGTTTAAAGATTGACTGTTTTTTGTCATTAACATTAGGTGATTGTAATGGGAGCAGAGCAAAATGGCTTGCCAAAGGAGTACCAGGAGAAACTTAGAGCCATTAAGACCAACATGTATGACGGTCTCCTACCAATGATGGCTGAGCTGGAACAAGCCAGAACAAGAGTTAAAGAAAGAGCCAACCAATGATCTGATGTCTGGTAATACAAAAAAAGCTTGTCATTAATTAAAATGAAAAAGTTAGAATCTATAGTCTGACATAATTTGAAAGAAATGAAAGACAGGTAACAAAAAAACAAGAACTAGAGTCCTATGTTTTTCTCTTTTGAAAATTTTGAATGACAAATGAAAAAATGAATTCATGTCTCACCTTCAAAAAAAGGATCTAATTTTAATAAGTATATTAAAATTCAAATATACTTTATTGATCCCAAAGGGAAATTAAAGAGTTATTGTAGACAGTGATCGCTGTTGGCAGGAAAGATCTCCTGTAGCAGTCTGTATTACAGTGATGAAGCCTCTGCCTGAAGATGCTCTGTTTACCCAAGGCAGTTTCATGAAGATGATGGTCAGAGTTGTCCATAACTTTCTGGAATGAATAATCCTTCTTTGCCTCATCATCTCCAGAGTTTCCACAGTCGTCACCAGAACAGAACCAGCCTTCTTTATCAGCCTTTTTATGTCCCTGGTTCTGCTGCTGCTGCCCCAACAGATGACAGATGAAGCTCTCAACAACAGACTGAAGATCTGCAGCATCTTGCTGCAAACCTTGAAGGATCTTAGCTCCAGTCCAGTCTGCTCTGGCTCTTCTTATAGACGCTTCAGTGTTGCATCTCCAGTCCAGTCTTTTGTCCAGATGAACACTGAGGTATTTATATTCCTCAACCACCTCCACGTCTTCTCCCATGATGGAAATAGGGTTTGATCTAATCCTGTTTCTCCTAAAATCTACAATCACATATTTTGTTGTGCTTACATTCAGGGTGAGATGATTGTTCCCTCACATAAACATAAACTGGAACTAAGGTCACGGACAGAAGAGCCAGTGGTAGTGGATGGCATCTACCAAACACAAAAAAACAAAAAAACTGAAGGCACCAGCAACCACAGCACACAGAAGAGTTAGATATCAGCAGTAGACCACCAGGACCACAATAACACAATTATTGGACTTTCAAACCCCAAAGTAAAAATAGTAAAAGGAAATTCAAATGGGCAGATTGCAATGTAATAATTCAACAAAATATACTAAATACAACAGGTAAAAGAGCATCTTTATGTTTACAATGAAAGAATAGCTAGTGTGAGAAGATGTTTTCTGCTCTAAAGCTGGGCACATTAATTGCCCTGAAAGTTGGAGGTCTCTCTGGGCATCCTGCAGTGATGAACCCACTGGGAACCAGGACATCCCATCGCCTGAGGTCTGTGGGAATGCCCACTCTGATGGTCTGTAGCCATGGTTTACCAAAATCTGAAAACAAACACACGTTATGAATTTCCATTAATAAATGGAACATGCAATAATTCCATCACTGAAACAAGCTATTTGTCCCGGTAGGAGCCATTTATACTTTCCTGTGTTTATCGCCACCAGAGGGCGTATTTCATTTTGAGTTCTGAGTGTCTGATGGGGGATGGGTTATTTAAGGTCAATCATGATTCTGTTCAGGTGTTGTTAGTGGGAAGAGGAAACAGTTTTCTACTGTGCTTGGTTTAGGTTTGGTGTTGACTTTATGTGGATTTAAATGGAAATAGTACAACAATGGACAATGTTTGGATAATAAATGACTTTATTATAAGTTGAACTAAAGAACGGCATCCTGAATCTTAACTGAGCGCACGTAAAATGAACGCCTTTCAGAAACAACCACCAGTAGCCTAAAATAGAGGATTTTAGCCACTACAGTCCCCGTAAAGTTACTGCAGGGGAATCCAGACCAGAAAGACAGTTCTCCTGGTTCTGCCTCTCTCATCCTCTTTCTGAGAGCTTAGATTATTCTGAGATATCTCTATAGTTATGCTGTTATAGACTTTCTGTTGCATCTCCAGAGAACAAACTGACCACCTTTTCTCACTTTCTTCCTCTACTACTGTCTAAATTGTATTATTTGTTATCATTTGATCTGTATCGTCAGGTTTTCTCTCCATAGAAGCTCCATCTGGTCTAGTGTTCTAGAGCTTTCAAAGGGGACATTGACTGAGTTAATTCTGCCATCAACTAACCATTTGTTCTCTCCTGCTATTAATATTTAACTTTTCATTAGCATAAAAAGGACACCTATAACATTTCTTTTGTTTCTTTTTGTGCTTCTGCTCTGGCCCCAGTCAGGCGTGGCAGATGGCTGCTGGTACTGAGCCAGGTTCTGGTTCTGCTGAGGTATTTTATTAAAGGAGACTATTTCCTCTTCACTATTGCTACAAGCATGATATGAGGGACTCCTGCAAAGGCAGTGACAACACAAGCGATTGTCTCTACGGTGTTGTCCAAGACAAGATGCAATCTGTTGGGTTTCCAGCAGATTGCATCTGATTCTAATATTCAGTTATTAAAATAACTGAATAATGAACTCGATGCCCCTAGTGCCCATTTTTGAGTTTATTTTTATTTATTTATTTAAATTTTTTATGTGTGTCAGGAGGCCTGCTTGTGCCCCTCAACAATATACAATAATATTTGGCTAAAAGTAACAATTTAGCTAAATTCGTCTGGCTGCCCTTGGTTTAATAATGACAACATTGTCAGTTCCTCTGCCTCCATGTTGTTAAGACACCGGGCCAAAGGTCAGGAGGAGGGGGGCGGATCTGCACCCTCTGTCATATTATGGGCAAGATAATCAGATGTTGATGTTGAAGTTAGGACAGCTGTTTTTGTAATTTTCCTTGTAATAGCGGGATAAAACCCTCCTCGCCTCCAAACACTGAAATGTTTTGGCTGCAGAGAAAACTTCTCATTTTAATTTTATCAGGCTGCCTCATTTATGCTACAGGCAGCCTGAGTCAGAACCAGATATCCTGGTATAAAGAGACGGTACCACGACGGTCACCATGACGCAGCTCAAAGCCCCGGTACTGCCTGGCCTGCTCACTGTTCGGTCTCTGCTTCACTTTAACGTTTCTACCAGGCGGTTCGCACTGCTGCTGACTGGATCTGGGCTGAATAGAAGTTACTGCACAACCTCAACTGATAAAGAAAGATTTGGCCCAGAGCATTTGGAGCTCACAAAATATCACATAAACATTGGCGAAAACAGTATGCCAACAATTTGGACTGTAACATAAAGTCAAACAAGCCACAAATAAATAAATTAAGATGTCCCAAAAGCATCGGGGGACTGGCATAGAGGCTACTGGGGGATTCCAGGTAAATTCCAGGTAGATTCCAGGTAGATAGATGCACAGAGGCTTGCTCTTCATGCAGGCCCGGACCAAGGTAATAAGGGGCCTTAGACAGAATCTGATTTAGGGCCCTTGGCCCCGTCCTACTAAGAACATCAGTATTACTAATATGTTTAAATATAGATTTAATAAAGTCTGTGAGAGGGGGGCCATGTTAATTTGCCAAGCTTAAAAATCAATTATTGGACATTAGTACAAATATCAATTACAAATATCAAAAATATCAATTATCAATATTAATTAGTACAATATCAGCAAATTTGGTTATTTCATAACAAACGTCTTCTCTCCTCTGGTCTGTTTAACAGCTACAGTCTCAGATCAACTCAGCCCTCCAGGACTGTCAGGAGCAGAAACAGAAACATTAAACCTGTTGGGGAAAAACTAGATTAAATTTGCTTTGCATTGTCCCCACATGATGACAATGATACAGTATGATCCGATTAAATTTTAAATTCTTGATTAAAATATAACTATGCTGTTGTACGGTGTTTTAAGATCTTGTTCAATGTGTACCTTTTTAACTTTGAGCCCCTGGCCCTTCAAAGGTCTCTGCATGGCCCTGGTGGAGCTATATCAATAAACTTAATTAAATTGAATAGTTTGATAGTTATATACATACATTAACATTATCTTACCCTGCCATATCTGGGCCACCTTCTTTCCTTCAGCTGCAAGCGCTCCAAGAACATGAATATCCTGTAAACTATATATATAACTAATATATTCTGTGGATGTTCTTCTTCTCTCCCCTTTCACTGCAGTCACACCATTCCTCCCATTGCACCTTAGAATTTCAAAAGAATCTCAATCAGGCAAACAAACAGCACAGAATCCACATCCTTCAAATCTCTCTCTTCTTCCATTGTCTCAAAAAATTATGGCATGTGCTTTGGTGTGGCTCAAAGCCTCCACCCCCTGAAGGAGTTCTGCTCTGATAGTCGTTACTGACTCTGTGGAAACACAAGTTCAGAGTAGAGGGGAGATAGGCCAAGTGGAGTGTAGCTGAGCACAGCTGGAACTGTCAATGGAAATGTAGAACCTCAAGCAGGGCTGTACTGCTGGAACTAACATGGAAATTCAGCTGCTTGTGCTTCTTTTGACCAAAGCAGCCAGCACTGAGATGGTTGTAGGACTAAACAAATTTACACAAAAATGTCATCATTTACACAGAAACAAATATAGAATCCTAAATCACCTATTTAGACGGTATATCAGCAAAGAAAAAAATTGGAGTTAGTTACACCCTAAGTAGATTTATAATTTTGAGGCCCTTATTGTTCGTTTACATGTGTACACATTTGATGGAATCTGGGAGAAGAGGTCAAGTTGGCTGAGCTTAGAAGCAACTTTTGCCCAGTATCTGCTGAGCTGTAACTGAGCTCAAACACAAAGAAAAGATCAAACTTACGGCATCTGTTGGTCAAACAGTAATCAAACATTAAAGATTATCTTTGTATTTTTATAAAGTACACTTGCCACTTCCTTTAAATTTTATTCAATGTAAAATGTTTTCATTTATTTGCACTGAAAGCATCAAATCAAATGTACTGATATTCTCCATCTTAATAAACAAATACAAAAGAATTGATCTGTAATCTGTGTTAAAATTCAAGCCTTTGTGGGAAGCCCCTGATGGTTTTTGGGGCCCTGTGCAGGATCTTGGTTTGCTTAAGCCTTGGGCTGGCTCTGTGTAAATGTATATTTGTCATATTTCATCAGCACATCATTTGCTATTAAGTGTAACAGTTATGCTTTCGCCCAGTAGATGGTGCTCACATGCTGTGGTAAATTAGTAACGCTTATTCAGTAATTCAAAAGTTTACTAGCTTTAATGTTGTTTTGTAAAGTCAGAAATTTTCAATATGGTTAAAAGGATATGTTAAAGCAAAAGGGCTTTAATAAATATATATGAAAAACACATTGTGATGGAACTCAAGATAGAGCTGGTCAAAGATTAAAAGATGTCATAATGTAAGGTAAAGATAATTCAATAAGGCAAATGGATGAAGGTAACATGCTGTTTGAGTTACTAATGGTAATTTTATTTTGTGTATTTTGTAGTTCCTATAGCGTGTTCACATGTTCAATAAATGAATTGTGAACCATCAGTTTCCCACTGGGGATACTCCTCTTCTATGGATAATTTTAGTCATCGCTTAGATGTGTTTTCACCCCCAAAAATTCTGGTTTCACAACTTTCCCTGAAAACAGTCCCTATACTTCTAAAACAATGACTTGGGCTTTCCGTTAATCAAAGAACATTTTTATGAAAACCCAAATAAACTTCTGACAATGTCTGAGCCAGTGAGATCAGGGAGAAAAAGTCTTTTCTGTGGGACAAAGGCAAAATACACATGCTGTTGAGCAGCTGCACCATGCTGAGAGCTCTAGAGTTTTCTGCTCTGCTGCACTCCAGCAGAGCAGAAAACTAAAGATTTATTTTCGTTTCATCAGCATTGTGATTTAAACACAGTCCTATTGAAGACAGAAAAAATGAGTACAATTAATTTGCCTCTAAGAATTTGATAGATCCAACAAATTGCTGAGTTTCTTTTCTTAAAAAAAATGTAAAAGTATGGTACTTTTAATAAACATTTGTTTGGAAATCATGACTTCCAAGTATAACTTATTATAATTTACTAATATTCTTAGTAAATTTAAGAATATTGGAGCATCAGCATTCTGTCATCTTCTACTCAATCTGGTTTGACATAAATTAGGTCCACCTGTATAAACTTTCAGACCCCGCCTTCTCAAATCCAATTGGCCAATCACCTCAGCCTTCCAGAGAGGAACAAGAATAACAAAGAAGTTTTAACTTTTACATAAATACTGTTAACATTAATAATTATTTATCAATAATGAAATATCAATCAAACATGCACAAAATTTACAAGTCATTTAATTCTTCTCTTAGTTATTTCAACTTTGTTCCCATTGCCAACCAATCAAAACCCTGCTCTTACCAGCTCATATCCTATAGAAAAAGCTGCCATGATACACTGACATAGCAACAACAATCAAACATTTTAGCAGTTCATTGGTATACAACAGAATGTTCACAAATCACCCAATCATCTAATTCAATATAGAAAAGCTAGAGAAGAATTTTGTGCTTCTTAACTCAAGCTATACAGAACAATTCTCATGGCTGTTAGGCAATGTAGGATCAGACTCTGAAATCTGACCGCATGCCATTGTTTTTGTTCACCATCACTTAAAGAAAACATTACTGTGTTGTAGCATACAGTCCACATTTGTAGTGTCCAGGCTCCTCCCTCCACACAGTTTTTCATATGGAAAAGGCAATTATTTGGGACACCGCATGAAACTATCATTACACAACCAGCTGTGTCCATCTGAGAGCCACAGTGCACAGAGCCTCTTCTCAGGCAGGCAGAACATTTAAATACAAAGACGCAAATTAGAAGTAAAGTCTTGTTCATGCAATTAACCTGTCAAAGGTAAAAATGTATTGAAATTGCACTGTACTGAATGTGAAAATGAACTTTAAAAAGTCAAATGTCTTGCGAGAATCTTATTTGGCAGCAAGTTTTGTTTATTGCACACCTGCAAGTGTTACCCTGCAACCTTGGGTGGCAGAGGGTAATGTAGAAAAATTATCTTACCTGATAAGATAATATCTAACCTATATCTGAAGTCTTGCCCTTAGGTCATCAGCTCCTGGAACATGAAGTCAGGCTCCCACGGTTCTTTGTTGGATAGCACCAAGCCAGCAGGAGGCGCTATCCCGGACGAGCCCCCAAATTTGTTACCCTGCAACCTTGGGTGGCTGAGGGTAATGTAGAAAAATTATCTTCCCTCAATGTGTGATGCTGTGGATGAGAAAACGAGGCACACACATTGAGCTTCTTTCAGATTCACTCGGAAG
>CAEFZX010013458.1:0-21437 GCA_903066825.1 Alfaro cultratus | reverse complement strand
AAAACGTTTCCAGACAGCAGGTAGACTTTAATCGTCGAGTTCTCTTATCTTTCTCTCTTTCACAGCACAACTCTTTTAGCTTCTTGTTCTCTCTTCTTCTTCGCGCTCTCTGCTTCTTCTTCGCGCTCTCTGCTTCTTCTTCTAGCGCCAGAGAACGTAGCAACCCGGTTGGCTGGAGCAAGTCACATGGGCTACACATCAATGTGACCCTTCAGAATAAGAGATGTTTCTCACACCTGACCGTTTTAACTGCTGACAAAATTAATCTTTCATACAGTTTCAAACCAAACAAAATATAATATGAAATACAGAATTTATAATGTCCGTAATTATTTTTTTAAAATATTTTTAACTATTTTAAGACTTATTTATTCTCTATTTATTCTCCTATTTATGCATTTATAGCTATTTTTATGAAAAGCTTATATTTAGTGAAGGCTATTTTAACCTGGGTTACACTGACTCTTTCTTTTAAAGTCTGATGGGGATAATAGATTTAAAAAACCAACAGCAAATGAATGAGTTATTTTCCCCAGATATTGTGACTCTCAACATGTAGCATCAAAATCACTAGCAGTGCACCGATCCCACGGCCAAACAGAACTGACCAATTTTTTCTTATACCGTGGGTCGCCATTCTGCTGTTTATTATGGGCCCTAAAACTAATTACTGAAGTTGAACCAATCAGATTTTTGATTTTCTTTATGTTTTGATTCTGATTTTGACCAATTTAGAAAGCTATATTAGCCTTCGTGGTGTTGAAAAGGTAAAGTAAAAATAGAGTAAATGAAGTTTTAAAATGCAAAGCCAATGGGTAAATGTTAACAAAATGACCATTTTCTAAGAAGGTTTCAGTTTTACATTGAAAACAATACAAACGATGTCTACTGATTTATCAAAGTGTGTGTCTAACTTTTATGTGACTGAAACAAAAAATACCAAAGTACCTGCCATTGGTTGAGGAGTTCATAGACTGGAAATGTTGGGACTTTTAACATACTCAACAAATAAAGCAAAAACTGTTTTTTATATTTCAGTCTACTAATTTTACAATCACAGCCAATAAAGGAAATTTTTAGTATTTTTTTTTTTTCTCTGAGTCATTGGTGTATTTCTAATCAGCAACTATTCACTTTATTTTGAAAATCCATCGCCACTGCCTCCTGTCTGGCTGTGAAGCTGGCCACTGTGCGCTGCTCCGCTTTCAGGAGTGAAGTTAAATAGAGACGACAGTCTGAAGTAGAGGGAGAGAGAAAGCGAAAGAAAGCTACCCGAGGAAGGTTAAGTTGAATCCATTTTTTAGTTCAAACTTATAAAGTTGACCCTATTGTCAACGTATGCTGCATTACTTTAAAACAAATGTGCATTTCGGTGCCTGGAGTCAAATTATAGAATAATTTGGATGGGGATTTGAAAAACTGTCCTACTTTAAACCAATTTAAAATACTTTAAAAGAAAAGAAAAATATAAAGTCTTATACTCTTGAGTTAGCAATGAGGAGAATGATGTGTTAAGTTATATTCTTTTAACATGTGGCCATGAAAATAAGATTTATTTGTAATTATTGAGAAAGAGGCAGGTTTTTATAAGGTTTTTCTTCTTCCTGTTCCATTTCACTCATTTAGATGAATTGTTACAAGACAATGTTTTTGTACATTGGTGATAAAATGTGTTTTGCTGAGTGAATAAACTTATTGATTGATTGATTGATTTGAACAGTAAGGTAGCTAACTACTGTAGTTTGGCCATAGTGCATAATGTTTCAGATATATTTTGAAGGCTCCTTCAAAATGTTTTTTAAGCTGGTTTCACCCCCACCAGTTTAAAAAAAATCTTAGTGGAAACCCTGATATGCATAGTCTTCATTGATTACGTTTTATAAAAATATATTTCACCCTTTTTTGATCTCATGTATAACATGACTGTTTGTCATCATTGCTAACTGATGATTAGCAACTTTTAAGTCTAAAATTGGCGGGTCTGATCAAGCCCTCGTCAGCCTCTGTTGAAACATCTGCCTGCCTAGGAAACGCCAAACAAAATCCAGAACATTTTGGGTCCGATAACGTCTGCGCTTCCCTTTTGTGTCCTCCTTCCTACGGCTCCCCCCTTCGCTTTCATGTGCGCGTAGAACAATGAGCGGTGGGAGTGGGCGCACCGCTGTCGGACAGCTGTGGTCCGGGAGGGAGAGACTGGGTAGAGATGAGATGGAGGAGGAAACGGCCCTCGTGGTCACATCCTTTTCCACCGACTTAGTTTCACAATCCCCCTGACCCCCAACCAAACAGCTGCTTGTGCAGCCAGAGGCGACATGTGTTTGACCCCTGTCCTGTCGATCCGAACGATGCAGAGCAAATGGCGATGTATCTGAGCGTAGCTTAGGAAGGTTGAGGAGATTTTTGGCTACATACGTTTTGTTTGTTTTGACTTTTAGCGTTTCCGATAACGGACAATAATTCAAGTAGAATTACATGACGGCAAGTATGCAAACACATCGGATTGACAAAGCATTTATTTTTGATCCGTTAGGTTACGCTGTTCTTGTATATTTCACCAAATATTAAAGAAAATAATTCCTTCTCGATTTTTACAGCTCAATAAGACATTCTTATTTATCTCAGTGATTTCACACAGGTCAGTGTATCCCTTTAAATTTGTTTTTGTATGTTTTTTTCTCTCTCTTGTGGTTGCAGGAGCGCAGCAGATCAAAACCCCAGCGCTGCGCCGTGCGGGAAGGCGGTGGCCTCCAGAGGAGCCGGCAGCGATCTGAGCGATGTCGGCTTTCTTTTAGAGCGCGTGTCAGACGTTCGCCGGTGAGACCTGCAGCCGCGTCCCGATCCCAGCACACACACGCCCCCCTCCCCCTCCTCCAGCCCTCTTCCCATCGTCGGCGGTGACCCTTCTCCCAACAGCTTGCTTGGAGGGCCCTTCCTGACCAGGAGCAGCTGCGTCCTGCTTGCTGACTCCCGTTCCTCCCTTGCTTCCTGTCCTTGGTCGGACAAGGCTGAAACCTCCTCTCTGTTCACCCCACCCATCATCTGTGCTTACATTCACACCCTCACACACTCAGGCGCTCTTTTAGAGTTCGTTTTGGACTTTTTTTTTTTTTTCTCCCTCCCCCCTAAAATCCTGAACTGACCGACAATCCCGACAGTCTCACAGCCAGCAGCATGACCTCCATGTCCAGCCTGTTCTCCTTCACGAGCCCGGCGGTCAAGCGGCTGCTCGGCTGGAAGCAGGGCGATGAGGAGGAGAAATGGGCCGAGAAGGCGGTGGACGCCCTAGTGAAGAAGCTGAAGAAAAAGAAGGGCGCCATGGAGGACCTGGAGAAGGCGCTGAGCTGTCCCGGTCAGCCTAGCAAATGCGTCACCATCCCCAGATCGCTGGACGGTCGGCTCCAGGTGTCACACAGGAAGGGCCTCCCCCACGTCATCTACTGCAGGGTGTGGCGCTGGCCGGACCTGCAGTCGCACCACGAGCTCAAGCCGCTGGAGGTGTGCGAGTATCCGTTCGGCTCCAAGCAGAAGGAGGTCTGCATCAACCCGTATCACTACAAGCGAGTGGAGAGCCCCGGTAGGTGCTACTGGTCCAACTGGTTTTGGTTTTCTGCTGTAAAACTCACACGGTTCATACAGCTGATTAAATACGAGTGGATTTTATTTGGGTGTTTTGGAAAGTGCTTGATTTCTGCATAAAGTCCTTGAAAGTGTTTGATATTCAAACTGCACAGTTTGTTAATAAAGTGCAATCTAATGTGTGATTAAAAGCCTAAATCTGTAAGGCGTCATTTACAATTGAAACCAGATATTTAAAGATAATAAAAAGATTTATTTTTCTACTGCCTGAAGTTAAATCAGACTAAACTTTTCTTGTTTTGTCAGTTAGAATCACACAAAATTATTTCCGTTTCCTAAATACCAGAAACCTTAATGAGAAATATTTTTAGAGAGATTTTTATTGTCTGTAGGGTTTGTGTAGGACACATTTTGCATTCTCCTTGTTCCTTCTTTAGAAGATTTAATGAATAATAGTAAAATTTGATGTCACAAAATAGTGAATTGAAGCTGTCTTTAGTTCATTTGTATTTTTTAAATCTCCTAAGTGGTGCTGGAAAAATTTGAAAGCTTACCTTGAAAATGCTAAAGAAAAGTCCTTGAATTTCACAATGGGGAACCCTGTTCTCACTAAAGGAAGAGAAAAATTCACTGAAAAGAATTTGTATGGCCAATTTTTGAGTTTAAAAGCTATTCTATGAGAACACCAATTCATCCTTTTTTATTTCCTAGCCGTCCTGCCATTAATTGACCTTCAATTATTTATATTTTGGACCAAAAGCGACGTCACATTTAGTGTGAAAGCACACAATGGAGAGGGTTTTGCTATTATTCTAAAACAATGGCAAAATGATCACAAAGTCATGACTTAATTTTATTGATCCCAAAGGGAAATTCAGTTCCAGCTGCACAGCATCCAAAACTAGAGGGAATAATCGTCCAGAATTATTATTTTTTTGTTTGTTTCTGCCTGGAACAGGAAAAAAAAAATTTAAGAAAAAAAATCCGAATGTAAGTAACAGAGCTAATCCCAACATGCTGCCACCTTGAGAGAATGTAAAACCCATTCTCACAAAGCTGCCAACCACAACATTAGGAGAATATGTGATTGCAATACTGATTCTTAAAATCGCTGTAATGAAATTAGGATATCTCTTCTGATTGATTAATATTTCCAACTGGCCAAATGCTTTATAAATATGCATGGGGATTAATATGTCCTACATGTTCTGATTGCAATATTGCACACATCAATATTACTATTTGGATTGGAACTGGATCCTTTGTGCAGCTCGTCTTCAAACTTATGCTGATCCAGCATATTTTGTGAGTGACATGCTGAAAGGCCTGACGTGTTAAACGCCACCAACTGTATTTTATTCCACACTTTTATCAGCTGAGAGTTCACTGCTTTTCCCTGTTGCAGTCTGAACGAACCAGACATGCCTGAACATGTAAAAAAAAAAACAAAAAACAAAAAAAAACTTACTTTCAGATAATGTCTTAGCTTTCTGCGCTTCCTCAGGTTTCATTTCACAAAGCTGCTCTTTTACTGAAAACAGTTAACGTTAAAGGGGCAATGTGATGTAAAATTGACTTTTTTGAGCTCTACATTATGTTGTAATGTAATTACCGCATCAAAAACATACCTGTAGTGTTGGTTTGAGAAATCCTTTAATCTGCAAGGCAACCATTACATTTGGGTGGACCTAGCTCCGCCTTTGAGGACGAAACTCCTCCTCAGAGCTACAGTTTCTAAGCTTCCACCTCACAAAGCAGCCCTAGCCATCGACTCCCCAACTCAGCTCCTTCAGACTAGCCAGCAGCAATTGGCAAACACCTGGTGGAACATCTGCTAAGCTCATTATCCAAGCTACTTCTGGTAAAAACGTTATTAAAGAGTGAGGAGCCATGTTGTGATGACTTCCTGAAGGCGGAGTTTCAGAATGAACATGGGTTTTTAAAGAGACAGAGGCCCAATTTCAAGGCATTAAATCAGGGAGTCAAGTCATATTTTTTATGTACAGCATTTTTTAGAACAGAGGGTTCCATAGCTACTTGATTGTGCTATAAAATGTCACTATGTGCCTGGAAAACACATAATACTGCCCCTTTAAAATCTTTTCGATCTCGTCTGAACTAAACATGTTATTTACTCCTTGTGATCATCACAAAACATGATACCTGGGACTAACATTTTAATCTTATGCCTGGCTTGATTTCTATTTCATCAATTAATATATTTAATAAATAGTTAGCAGAACTGGTGTAGAGGTCTAAACGGAGCCCCTTTGTTGTATTTTGACAAAATTACATACAAAAGATGAAAATATTAATGATAAAAAACATTAAAATCATTCTGAATATTTTTAAGGATTTAGACTTTAAAAGTGAAAAAAAATCTAGCCCTTTAAATGATTTTTATAGCTCGGTCTGTCATAACGACACATTTTACTGGAGGATAAATTGTTCCAGAATTTATTGCATTAAGCAATAATGTCTTTTTGAGACCATTTTCAACTAATATGATGATAAACGGCATAATAATGCAAGTTCCCACTCTCGAAACTTTTATTTTCCAAAGAACATTTAACACTGGAACTGGAAGACATTTTAAATATCCAAAATAAATAAACCAAGCAGCTGAAACAATAATAAAGGTACTATGAAGTCTCAAAAAACAAAGTAAAACAAATGTTTGACTATTTTGGACAAACGTGTACAAACTTTCTTTCAAATGGTTCAGAAAGTTCAAACAGGAATTACAAATAAAATGTAAAATAAATAATAAAACATGATGTCACTCAGACCACAAAGCATAGAATTAGACTGAATAGATCTGCCCTTACGGATCGGACACAATACCTGATCTAGAATTTATTTCCATATCGGGATACCTAGCTTTAAGTAATTATCGTTTTATTTCTAGCCACATCAACCAGTAGTTTTACACACATACACAACGTATTTTACTCAAATTATTCCACTCTAATTGCTGCTTAGCGCCTTGTGCGTATCTAAATATGCACATCTTACAGTGTACTTTCCGACATTTCCAAAAAGTGTTTGGCACAGGCTGTAAAGCAATGTAAAATGAGAGAAATTGTTAGCAGACATGACTGTAGCCAGTATGTCATATTTTGTCCCTTTTAAATTGAACAGGTAATTATTGCTTTGCGACACTCTGAGCTGTTGCAGGTTAATTAAACAAGAAAATCCTTATTTTAGAGCCGCAGAAACCCCAACCAGGACAAACCTTTTTCTGTCTCGGATGAACAGATTTATTTATTTTTTTCCCTAGAAGTTGCCAGTCTTTGCATTCTCATACTGTGGCATCGTGTTTAGATGCCGCAGCCCACCACCTGACAATAACCCTAACCCAGTTATACAGGAAGCAGATGAAATATGTCGCTTTTGCAGTTATTGCTAACATCAATTTGACCGTGACCGTAAATACAATTAAAAAGATTTCCTGCACTTGCATCCACACATTAACGGCGGTGTTTGTAATCAAGGCGATCGATAAGCACACACAGTAATTTTCTGAATTATGACACTACCATAATGTCGTAATTTAATTTTTACAACAAAGACATAATGATTTAGTTTTTTTTTTATTTAGTTTTTTTAAATTCATTTTTAATAAATGAATGATGAATGGTTCTCTGAGTCGTGCCAGATCCCTTGGAGCTCGGAATACAGAGGAGCTGGTAAACAAATCCACAAAGGTCAGCAGGCTGTCATCATGCAGGCCTGTTCAACCCGCCTCTTCCATTTCACAGAAAATCAATATCACTAGCTCTAGGAGTCTTATTAGATTATATGCCTCAGGCACTCCAGATTGGGTGTGGCATCAGAGAGCTGCTTTCTAAGCGCACAAACCACTCAGGCTAAACTCCCAGCACTTTCCCTGCATAAACCTCCCCGCTCGTCTCCTAATGTCATTCACACACCCCATAAACACAGTGAAGGATGGCCCTGACAGGACGGCCTTTCTGACACTGGGCTTGCTTGAGATCGCCAGCTCTTTATTGACTGGTTCAAGGATGTGGATCACATGTCGGTCAGGAGACGCTGCACATTTGCAGCATATCAACAAAGGCTTTCAGAAGGGTTTCAAACGGTGAGGGAGAGAGGATCTGTTAGCTCTTTATGATTTATCACTGTGTAAGCTTTATTAAGAAACCTGGGGTGTCTGCGCATCCTTAAAAAGTCTTGAATTAATGCATGCAAAACTAAGGTCTTAAGATGTCTGGAATTCATTGCAAATACAAAAAGTTGGCCTTAAATACGTTAATCCCAGGTCTTAAATTTTGTTGAGGCAGGACTATTTAATCTCATTCTATGTAGCTTTTTTTTTCTTGTGGGACTTTACTCTCATGCAAAACTTGTGAACAGATATTTCACTGTGTTCTGTAACGCAAGACAAGAATACAAGCTAGTTAGCTGCTAGTTAGCAGCAATAACTGCTAATATACCCTTTTAATAGATTTTAATATACCTTTGTTTGCTAGCTAATATATTTTAAATTAAAAATCTGTGGAATGTGCCATTTATTTTATCCAGTTGACCATCAGAATAGTCAATATATTACTAAAAATAATAGTTTCAGTCTTTATAGATATGTTTCCTTTATTTCTCCTGGCGTAATTTTAGCTTCTATGCTTATGACCTTTGTATTTTCTATATTTTCTTAGTAATTGGCTAATGTTTTAATTGAGTCGTTTAGAGTGACGAGTCTTTAGGAATCTTAAATATCTTCATGTTTTCTAGTCAAATGCGTAAATATTTAGCCTAGCCACTTGATATTTTACAGATGTGCGTTTCCTGTGTTAAACTAATGTCTCCGTCTGGACGTCTTTGCTCTCAACCATTCAGTTCTTCCACCGGTCCTGGTACCGAGGCACAGCGAGTTCAACCCGCAGCACAGCTTGCTTGTACAGTTTCGCAACCTCACCCACAACGAGCCGCACATGCCCCTGAACGCCACCTTCCCAGACTCCTTCCCGCAGCCGCACAGTGGCAGCGGCGGCAACAACAACGGAGGTGGAGGAGGAGGAGGAGGCGGTGGTGGCGGCGGTGGCTCTTTCCCCATTTCTCCCAATTCCCCCTACCCTTCCTCTCCAGCCAGCAGCGGTACCTACCCCAACTCACCTGCCAGCTCGGGGCCCTCCAGTCCATTCCAACTCCCAGGTACGTCAAGCTCACTCATGTACCCGACCCCGGGAAATACGCCAGGCTGTTGTTTTTCCTGAGCTGCTTCTGTTGTGTTTCGCAAGCAGCAAAAAGCGAGGATTCACATGTCTCAGAGGAGCTCAGATGATTTTATGTATACTGTATATAAAAAAATCTGTTTAGTGGAGTTAAAAGGAGACAGACTTAATTAATAATTATTAATTAATTAATAATTATTTGTGTGTACCATTGGTTTCTAGGGTTGTTAAGAAAACTCTTTAAAAATATTAATTTGTTTCAGAATTGACACAAACTAAGGCGACCAGAACCTGCACCAGGCTCCCCCTGCTGGTTGCTGCTGTTCATTGTTTTGAGTATCGGGTGTTTTACTTAGTATCGGCTTCAATTGTAAAAAATATTATGTCGTGACAAACTTGTTAATAATGACACATTTTCTTACTACTTCTTTGTCATTTTGAGCTCCAATTCATTTCTTTTAGCTCCTTGCTTTCAGGTTATTTTCAAAGTAAAACCATGGTTACGGCCGGGCGATAAATCTATTGCTGCAATTAATAAAAGTTTTGGTTTTCGAAGATTTAATATTAGGAAAATTAAGATTTTTTTTGGGGGGGTGCAGGGGCTTCCACAGTACAGAGTGACGTCAGCAAACCCAGGGCGGCCATTTTTGATTGATAAACGTTTTTTTACAGCCTCTTTTTATTTGGACTTCGAATTCAGGTACACTCTACGATGAAGAACTAGGCCCAGGCCAAGATTTATATTTTTCATAACGAGAATAAAGTTGTCGTATTACCACACAAAATTAGTAACGATACATAAAACAGTTGCCACATTACCAGAAAGACTTCATAAAATATAAAAATATCATATCACCAGAAAAAAGTTGTAATAATAAGTTGTGATATTACCAGATAAGTCATAATAGTATGAAAAACATTTATCATGTTACCAGAAGAGAGTTGAAATAATACAAAATAGTCATATTCCCAGAAATGTTGTCATACAGAAAACAGTCGTAGTATTACCAGAAAAAAGTTGCAGCAATGCAAAAGATAAGTCATATTGTAGTAATCCAAAAACAAATTCAGTTGTAATATTAAAACTCCTCCACAAAATATAGCAAAAAAAAGTCAAATGAGGAATGTTGAGCATCTTGTGAAGTTATGAGTTTATCAGTTTTATAAATGAAGAAATCCTGAATATTTTAACGCGTCAGCAACAAATTATCAGTAGTTGGATTTTAAAATGATCGCGCAAAAGAGTCTATTTTAAAGAAAGAACTACAGCGACTCATCTGCTCACGTCAGTTCACTCCATCAAAGATCTTTTCTCATTAAAACTTCTCATAATTTAACATACTCTTATGGTAAAATTTTGTCTTTATTTTGCTAATATTATGACTTTATTCTCGTAATTAAACAAAAAATTCTTGTAGCCTGTCCCTAATACTTTGTCGTTCCACACACAGAAGGGATGACTGAAATAAAAGTCACTTTTTGAAAATATTTTATCATTTGTAATAAAACAAAAAATTATAAAAATCAAGTAAAGAAATTGATTAAAATCAGATGTGATGTGGAAAAAAAAATATCAGATTCTAGTTTTAAGCCATATCACTCTTACTGTGGTATTTTGCAGCTATTTGCAGAACTCTAACCAGATGAGTTTACCAGTTTGATCCTAATCAAACCACGTCTTAATGGGAAACAGGGAAATGCCAGCCAAGTTCTGTCTGCCAGAGCCANNNAAGGCACCAAGTATGGCCATCAGGAAGCCTTTATCCTCCTGCATTTACCTGCTGAAATGTTGCTGCATATTTAGCTGAAAAAAAGCCCACTGAATTATTTGGGTTTGGGCGATAGTTTTTTTTTTGTTTATTGGTGGATGTTATAGTGAAGAGCCCAGATTTGGTGCAGGGAGTCGAGTAGGAACAGATTTTAATTTCAGGATATAAACCTGCTGGTATTGCAGACGCATGTTGTAGTTCAGATTTCTCTCCATTTCTTCTCTTCTCCTGTAAGGACTCAAACGCCTCGTTGGCTCTTTGTCGGGAATGGGTTAGCATGTGGTTCAGAAGTGAGGCGTACGTGTAATCTGACACCGTTTCCGGGGTACAGATCCTGTGATGATTGTCTGGGGAGATTTGTGTGTGTGTGTGTGTGTGTGTGTGTGTGAGACCATTTGCCAGCAGCAGCAACAACTGGTCTCATCCATTGCTAACTGCTCTTCATGTCTCAGCTGACACCCCGCCCCCGGCCTACATGCCCCCGGAGGAGCAGCTGGTCCAGGACAGCCAGTCCATGGAAACGAGCAGCAGCATACCTAGAGGTGGGAACTGCACGCGATATCTGGAGAGTTAAAAAATAAAATAAAAGATGCAGATACATCTCGGTAAACCTGAAATATTATACAAAAGTTATGTTGTGTTTGTAAATTATTTGAAAATACATTCATTGTATCCAGATTGATTTATTATCTTTTAGTTATAATGGATAACAAGAAAGTCATATTACCACAATGACTTTCTTGTAGTCATTCTGTTTGTTGGTTATTCAAGGGTAGTGATAGCAGGATCATTAAACCATCAATTACAAATAAAAGTGAAAATTTTCATCTTCAACTAAAAATAGGATAATTGATTCAGGACTAGCTTAGCTGGAAGAAATGAAATGGTGAAAGCCTTGGTCCTTAAAATGTCTGTAACTCCATTTCCACTAATCATAAAATTGCCCAAATTGAAATTATGAAAATAAATTTGCTTTATGGAAACAATTTAGGAAAAAAAAATCATGTTTTTCGGAACGTTTTTACGTTAGAATGATGTGGTTTTTCAACGTAAAACAGTTTTCACATCAAAAGAGTCTCACAATCGACAGCCGGATGTTACTACTGGCAAAACCGCTGAAGAAGATGACAGGAAGTAGCAAGAGGATGACAATTTTTTTGGACAATGTGCAGGTGGATCCACAAAAGCTCTCACAGCATCACAGAGTTCATAAAAAGTTGTTTCGTTTGAAAGTGTTGAATCCATAGTTGTTCTGTAGAACCACAGACTACAGTTTCCCCAGAAGCAGGGGGCTTGTCGCTCCAACGCCTGAATAAGACACCGAAGTCTCCTCAGATGGCTGGTAGATGATGAGCGTTAGCACCATAGCTGAATTATGAATATATCTCATTTAACTGTTTACATCCGTCACTTCCATTATTTTTAATGACTTATCGTGTGAACAAGCATCCCCCAATCCAACTAGAGATTGGTGATGTTGCCAATACACTTAAGGCTTGACAACATCCCTAAGTCCAAACCACACCTTGTGAATCTCACCCCAACTCTTCAATTAGCTCTGCTTCACAATCAATCTTTGTTCATGTTTGTTCTGCTGTTTTTTTTTTTCCTCCTCCACTTGTTTTCCTTCCTCTCAACGTTCCTTTAATTGATAAGTATTTTTATTGATCTAGTGTAGCTTTATGCTTTACAGAAACACTGAATTTAGTGAAATAAGCATTTGAAACTTCTGCAGGTCTGGCAGTTTTTACCCATCGTGGTAAATGGCTTGTATTACTTCCTACTCTGTGTTTAAGAGAATGAGCTTGAATCTGCCCTTTTTAAAATGTAGTTATTACTACATTTGAGAAACAGTAGTGTTTCAGGAAATAAAAAAAACACAAACCGAACCATTTGTATTAAGTCTGACAGATTGATCTCTAACGTGACTTTCTCCAAGTCAAAATTGCTTAGATTTTATGAGCATCTTCAGTCATCAAAGATTTTATCGTTGCGTCTCACTAAAAGCTAAAACGTATCTCGATCCGCTCCGCTTCCAGACGTGCAGCCGGTGGAGTACGAAGAGCCGAGCCACTGGTGCTCCATCGTCTACTATGAGCTCAACAACCGCGTCGGCGAGGCCTACCACGCCTCGTCGACCAGCGTGCTGGTGGACGGCTTCACCGACCCGTCCAACAACAAGAACCGCTTCTGCCTCGGACTGCTGTCCAACGTCAACCGCAATTCCACCATCGAGAACACCCGCAGGCACATCGGCAAAGGTACGGCGGCAACGGGAAGGATGCAGCACGTGTTCCCGCCGTTTTTCAGTCACTGACACTTTGTTCGTGTGTTTGCGCAGGTGTGCACCTGTACTACGTGGGAGGGGAGGTGTACGCCGAGTGCCTCAGCGACACCAGCATTTTCGTCCAGAGTCGCAACTGTAACTTCCACCACGGCTTCCATCCCACCACAGTGTGCAAGATCCCAAGCGGGTGCAGCCTGAAGATTTTCAACAACCAGGAGTTCGCTCAGCTGCTGGCCCAGTCTGTGAACCACGGCTTTGAGGCCGTCTACGAGCTCACCAAGATGTGCACCATCAGGATGAGCTTTGTCAAGGTAACGAGTCGCATGCTTTTACTTTGAAACAGTTCACAGCTGCAATAGAAGTCATGATTTACCTTTGTGTTGCTGTGTTTAAATTTCCCAGGGCTGGGGAGCCGAGTACCACCGACAGGATGTCACCAGCACCCCCTGCTGGATCGAGGTGCACCTGCATGGGCCACTGCAGTGGCTGGATAAAGTGCTGACACAGATGGGTTCGCCTCTCAACCCCATCTCCTCTGTGTCCTAATAACAGACTTCTGGGAGATTTAGAAGACCTTTTTACTTTTCTGGTTTCTTTTATAATTTTTTCTCCTTTTTTTTTTTTTGTTTTTTATCCCCCTTTTTACATTAATTTGTAATTTAAAGCTGTCTTAATGGCTGAACTGTTTACACTTACCTTGGGAAGGGATATTAAGCTCTCGCAGGAAATTCATCAACGGTCTCAGCCAGAATCCATTTCATTTACACAAATAAAAAAATAAAAATAAAAAAACCTAATATTGCAAGAAAACACCGGGAGAAAGAGCAGATTGAAGTTACACTTACACGGACACACTACTGCTTGACAATGCCGCAGGATGGAACAACCTAGGGCTGAATCCATCAAACGATAATTAGGCATGGGTTACATTGCCTTTTTTTTTTTTTTTTTTTTTTTTTTTACTTTATTTGTAGTTTATAATTAAGCAGAGAACGGTTTCACTGCTCTGCTTCGTCGGCCGGAAAGTTTTAAAATCTATGAAACACTTTTCTTTCATTGTCTCTGTCGGTTATTTCAGTTAAGAGATGGGCACAGTTATGTTTACCATTAGAGTCTGATATAAAATGCTTTTTTTATAGTCTCTACTGCTAGAAATGAACACTGAGCTACTGCTTTTAACAAAGTTCTGTATGCCAATGTGGTAGTTTTTTTTTTTTTTTTTTTTGTTTCTTTTGATATGGGAGATCACTGAACAAGTTAAACATGCCATAAGCTAACATTTTTAATGTTACATCTGTTGCCATAGAGGTAGGTATTGTGAAACCACAACATGAACACCACCGTTATTGAGGCTTGTTTGTACTCTCAAGTTTAAGTAAGAGTGGCTGTATTTTTCAGACTCACTGTATTAACAATATTGTGCACTCATAGATTTTTTTTTTTTTTTGTGGAGGCATATTAAATTTTGACTTGGATACCAAGGCATTATGTTAATTCACTTTATTAGCTCCATGAAATAAAAAAAGGTATTTGTTAATGGTTCTGTCTCTGTACTCGAGTCAGGTTTGATTTCCTAATGTGTGTATTAACACTATGTGGACATTTGTTTTCAATTATTTTTATGCCATCTCCATACTTTGTTTCTAAATCCTACGTCAGACGTTGTCATGACAGAGCCATAAAAATTAAAAGGTAACCCATGTGACGTCGAAACACTGAGTACACGACGCTGAAGGCTTTTGTTTGCTGTGATCTAACCTACAAATATAGCGTCTTTATTGGTCAATAAAGGAGTGTATTTGCAGTGTGTTCTAGAGCATATGCCGTTTGGTTGATCAAACATTTTTATGGTTAATAAAGTTACTAGAAGCAGCAAGGGAAAATTTGAGAAAATTTATGTTTAAAACTCAGGAAAGAAGGCAAGTATGGAAATTGACATAAGTGTTACATTTTGAAAGTTACCAATAATGAGAAAATCTAAACTAACCAGAATAAAAAAATAAAAAAACAGATTAAAAATGTTACTGTACTATCAATCTTAAGTAAATGAAGCCTAGCTTGATTCTGCCTCTAAACAAGAGTTTATTAACACTCTTGAGTTGAACATTGGCAACAAATGACTAATATAATTGTCAGTAGGAGAATATTGTAATATTTCCATTAAAGGGGAAAACCTGAACTGGTTATATTTCACCAGAACTCTGCCCATTATGATCATTATGTATATATATATTTTTTTTAAAAAGGTAAATTCTATTAAACTGTTTTGTGGATGTTCCAGATTTCATAAAACCTGAATGCTGCTTCTCCATGTTTGGTTCTGGTTCTGATGATGCAGAGCCAGAAGACTGGAAGGTTGATACAACATATCTTTAATGTATTTTGGGTTTCTACTGAAACTTTCCAACAACACGTTGTCTAATGCGCAAATATGTCCAAAAGTCAAATTTTGGGTCAGGTTTCAAAAATGGCTTTTCAAAGTCTAAAATTGTTTGAATTCTTGTAATTAAAATAGTTAAAGACATCACACTGTAGAAATCTGAGCTTACACCGCAGGATATCTTCATCACCAATAATGAAAAAGCGGTTTTATTTATTTCTCTTTCGATGTCTGAAATCGACTGTGGATATTTCCTTATATAATTTGTAGTTACTTATTCTGTGTTTCCAGTTCTTTAATATGATAGATTGCATTGTGAGGCACAGCGTGCTTGAATGCGCCTCTTTTGGCTGTGAGAGGCTGATAACTTCCTATTGGTCCACGTTTATATTTACCGTAAAACTCAGACAACGCGGAACACAATATATCACACACCTGGAGGAAATACGAATACGAAGGCCAATGGTAACTGATATCACAATGTTTTAACCATGTTCTCTTCCTGCCTCATTTGTAGCGTAGCTGCTAAACACAAAACGCAGCGCATTTCTGTGGCGTAAAAACAAATGCTGTTGCGTCAAATTACCATAACAACCGGATGTGAGGTGGCTTGTAAGGAGCAAGCCAAAGATAAACACGTCGACAGGCAAATACGGGCGAGGGGGGAATTAATAGCTAATAATTGGGAGGGTACGGTGACATGTTTGAAATGGAGTAGCTGGAGACAGCGTAGAGGTTTTATCAGACAAGGAGGCGCCGTTGAATCAGCCGAGGAGCGAGCCGTCCTGCGGGTACCGAGTCGGTGAGTCCCTGACAGCTGGAGCGGTTGGAAGCTAACATAAGCTAGCATAGGCTTACTAACCCATATTTCTGTTCGACAACATACCTGCAGAATTAGCTACAGTTATAACCCCAACAGAAGTCTACTTGAAGGTTTCGGTTCAAGAATAATGTCCCCATATGTCTTAGGAAGCTGTCACAAGACCGAGGAGTTGAGCTGAATACATTAGCTCTATAGGGAATGTCTCTATGCGCCATAAAACAGTTATAAAGTGCGAAAATACTTTTTTTTTTTTTTTAAAATCCATGTACTCGGTATGGTTTTATTTATGCTGAAGGTTTATGCTGCTCCAAGCAACTTCAGTAAATATTATCAACATAAAATTTAACATATGCAAGATTTCAGTATTAGTTTAGCTACCATGGAGCTGTAAACAGTTGTCTCTTCATACGTTAGGTGTTTTATAAAATAAAGCGGCTGCATGTCACAGACGCTTTCTCTTTTGAAATGAGTCACTTTGTGTTTCCTTCAGGTGGTTTCCATAGTTTCATTTGTGAAAGCATTGGACTTAGACACTTTTGAATTACTTTGATTTTACTTTTCTCCCCCTAAATCATTTAAGGGCTGATGATTTTGACTTAATTCTTCTTCTTCCTTAATAATAAACAATAAAAAAAGAAAATAAATGTGTTGTGAAATAATTGTAAAAAATTTGACCCATTTAAGCGTCAAAGTGTATGTATCAAACATTTATGTGACTTTTTTTTTTTTTTAATGCATCAAAGTACATGATTTTGGTTGATCTGTGGGATTTCTTAGTTTGATTCATAAGAAATATGAGATGATGCGTCAAGTCAGAGTTTGAGGGCGACGTACAAAGTTGGTACTGGTCAGGAAACGCCTGATTGTGATTTGTTTACACATGGCCTTGATGAAAGTGAAAATGCGATACGTAATATTTTAAAACGGGGGGAAGGAAAGAAGTTAAAATCTTGGCATTCCTGTAGGTTTAAATTCTCACGTTGTTCTGTCTGTCTCAGCAGCATCTGCAGTCCACAATGGTGCGAGCAGTCCTGGTGACCGCCACCAGCATGGCTCTGACCGGCGCCGTGGTGGCCCACGCCTACCTGCTCAAACATCAGTTCTACCCGACCGTCGTGTACCTCACCAAAAGCAGTCCCAGCATGGCGGTAGGTCAGCCGTCTGGTTGGCCTGTTTTTAGCTTTTTGTTTGTGTTCACGTGAGCCGCTTTTAAAGGTTTTTTTTCTGTTTCCCTCCCCGTTAGGTTTTGTACATTCAGGCGTTTGTGCTGGTGTTCCTGCTGGGGAAGTTCATGAGAAAGGTGTTCTTTGGCCAGCTGAGGGCTGCTGAAATGGAGGTGGGGATCATCGAAGATCTGTCTTTACACCACACTTCCACACATGTGTTATTGTGCGGATATCGGGGTGAAACTCGTATAAAATCAACACAAAACCTGCCTACGGGCTCCAAAAGAAAGCTATTCGAGTTATAACTGCATCAGATTATTTTTATCCAATTGATGGAAATATTTCTTACATTGCATACTTTAAAATGTTATTATTTTTGTAGAGCTCAGAACAGCGTAGACATGCACAAAGCCTATTATAAACTCCTTCCAAGATTGCACAAGTGGTTCGAAATTAAAGAAACAAAATAGGAGTTAGGAGAGAGAGGTTTGTTTAAAAAAATAAAGGTCAGGATAAATATTAAAAACATTTGTACTTCAATCAGAGAGACTCGGGTGTGAAATAATTGTTGGGAGTTAGAACTGTGTTTTTCACTCTTTAAATAAGACAAAAAGTATCAAAATAATTTACTCAGCAAGTACAACAAGATTTGATGATTCGTTAATTTTATTTTGAGTTTGTCTACAGACTCGTAAAAGGAAGTCTTTGGAAAAAATGCTTTATAAAAATATACAAGAACGATTCTGCTGTTTTGATGATCGTGTATGTATAAAAAGTGAAAGTGTAATAAGTTTATGCTTTTGCTTACACTTTTTTTATACATTTTTTTTGCCGGTGACAGGAATTTAAATATTATTTAATTACGAAAAACGGATATCTAATACAAGTTTGAATATTGCTTGTTTTCTTTTGCTTTTTTTGTTTCTTTTTTCACCATTGTAGGGTTTTTTTTTTTAACAGTTTTTTTTTTATTTGTGTAAGGTTAAAAATTATAACAGAGTTTTGGGCCCTCACTAAGAAAGTAAAAAGACAACCATGAGAATAAAGATGAAATAACATAAGGTCATGACTATTTTCATTATTTCGATTTTATTCTCTTAATTTTTCGACCTTGTTTTTGTAATATAATTTTTGTAAAACAAAACGAAAAAAAACCCCGGACTGAAATAGAAAAAGACAACACTGTGAAATGTTGTGCTGTAAATGTAAACAAAACGCGTTCTGCTCTCTCTCCCCCTCTGCCAGCACCTCATTGAGCGCTCCTGGTACGCGGTGACGGAGACCTGCCTGGCGTTCACCGTGTTCAGGGACGATTTCTCCCCTCGCTTCGTCGCCCTCTTCACCCTCCTGCTCTTCCTCAAGTGTTTCCACTGGCTGGCTGAGGACCGGGTGGACTTTGTGAGTTTCACTCTGAGTCAATTTGTCGTGAGTGGGAAGAGGAAAATGGACAAATCTTTACCAAACAAACAGCCATAACCCAAGAGAAAAGATAAGATCATTTTGTTTTTCTGTCTTTTTTCTCATCAGATGGAGAGGAGTCCGAACATATCCTGGGTTTTTCACTTGAGAGTTTTATGCAAGTACCTTTCAGTTTGGTTTTTTTTGCTTGATTTTTTTGTACTGATTTCACTTGGCATGAAGCATTTCATGAAACTGTATGCAAATATTTGTCAAAGCCAGGTGCGTCTTGGTTGTAGTCACAAAATGGTTCCAGTTCCTGTTCAGTTTTACCGCCTAAAACTGTCTGCATGTCACAGAAACAACTTAAAGTTCTCACCTCAGCAGCTACCTGGGGTTCAAAAAGTCACATTTATTTATTTTTCCCTCTTGTTTACACTCTGCATACACACTTCTGGAATGAACACTTCTTAATTTTTTTCTGCAGCTCTTCTAGGACTTCTGGCTGTCATGGACTTCCTGTTTGTTAACCATGCCTGCCACAGCATCATCACCAGAGGAGCTTCGGTCCAGCTCGTTTTTGGCTTTGAGGTTTGTCCCTCTTCCTTTTTATAACCTTAAAAACTCGAAGCTCGTTAAATGCATCGTGGTTCATTTTACAATAATATACAATAATTAAAAAAAGCTGATTATTTTGTTTTCCTGCAGGTTCCTATTATAATAAAGAGTAATCAATGTCACGTCGTCTTTTAAAATTGATTATTTTTCTCAGGAGCAGCGATCTAAACTGTACCAAAGTGAGCATCTTAAAAAAAAGAAAAATCACATTTAAATTTTCTTTAGCTTTAAAAAAGGATTTAAATTCAGATTAAATGCAAGTTTTGAAGTAATCTTGCAAATCCTTCAGCTGTGTGTAGAGAAAAAAGGGAAAAAAAATCTAAACCCTTGATGCAGTTCTGTCTGTGGTGACGGAGCTGACGGTTTAAATGCGTCGATTAGACCATTTATTACAAAAAACAAAAAATAAAATCAGCTCCTGCTACTTTTATATAAGAACTCAAAATGTTTTCTACTATCCTTTAATTATTAATGAATATTTATATGTCTAGGAGGTAAATATCTTGCATTACCAATACTTTAAATAAGATGCTTTAACAGTGCTTTTAAGAGTGGGGGCCTCTAGGGGGCAATAGAGGGCCTCAGAAAGTTGGAGGGAAAATGAGGAAGAAAATTGAAAAATGTAAAAATGAATGGAATCTGATAGATTTTTAAATAATACATTTACAAATTTTTTTTTATACAAGTCTTTTTTCAGTCTTTATTGTAGAATATAAGTTGAAATAACTTATTGAAGATATAGATAGAAAATAGAAATAACCTGTATTGTCTCACAAAGGGGGAAATTCAGGAAAATGTCTCATCTTTCTGATTGGCTGATGGGATTAATATAAAAAATACCACATATTTTCTTCTCAAAAGAGTGGATTGTGTTGGGAAAAGTTTATGTGGTTATATATTCAGTGCCAGAGATTAATGAAATCACAGTATATTACCTTGTACATTTTCAACCACAGAACTCGTTGTCAACTAATATGAGAAGATATGAGGTTAGCATTTACGCTAAATGAATGCAATAATTATTGAATAGTAAATGAAAGTAAGAAAAAAGTAAAAGTCAATGTTTTATTGCATATTTTACATCATTGTCTTTGAGTTTTCACTCATTAGAGAATTTATTTTGCTTTAAACTGATGTTGAGATTTGTTTCATAAATCTCATTTTCCAGTCTCAGATATCTAACTCAAGTGTTTTTTTGTTGTTGTTTTTTCTGATGCTAGGTCACCATGTATACTTTACATCTGACTGCTGCTTCCCTCTCTGACACACACATAGATTTGATCATATTTTCCATTTGATTTTCTTCGTCCTCCTCAGTACGCCATCTTGTTGACCATGGTCCTGACGACCTTCATCAAGTACATCCTGCACACCGTCGACCTTCAGAGTGAGAACCCCTGGGACAACAAGGCCGTCTACATGCTCTACACCGAGCTCTTCACAGGTGCTGCAACTAATCTGTGTGTGCTACTGATTAAATATGGCGTCCACGACAATGATGTATGTGTCACACGGCGTGTTGTCGCCAGGTTTCATCAAGGTTCTCCTCTACATCGCCTTCATGACCATCATGATAAAGGTCCACACCTTCCCCCTGTTCGCCATCCGGCCCATGTACCTGGCCATGAGGTGAGCAGCTCTTCAAATGAAATGTCTGTCTAGAACAGGGGTGTCCAAAGTGTGGCTGAGGGGCCCTTTGTGGCCCGTGGAACAATTTTACGAGACCGACTGCAGTTCAAGAATGCAAGACTGGCACAAATGAGGCCCTCTGGTGGACACTTTGAAGAAGTTTCTTTTTTTACTAATTTAATTCTCCAGCATAAAGTTATGTAAAAATATTTTTCTTTTGCTTTTAATTTCATATAATGTAGAGCTATAAACGTCCAGTGACTTTTTACTCAGAAAAAAGCAAAAACTAGAGCACATCCATTCCTTTAAACTGTCTTAGAGAAGACTTTTGTTGATGGAAAAATATTTTCTAGACTGCAAAAAAAGACCTGAAAACTTAGGACATTTTCAGCCTTTGCTTCATTAAAAATATTGCATATTCATTGCTGAACAGATTTCTAAAAAAAAATTCAACAAAATCATTTTGCATTTTAATTTGTAAAAAAAAAAAGGTTTGGACACCTGATCTAGACAGTCAATTTAATATACAGTGCTGCTTGAAAGTTTGTGAACCACCCGAACATGGTCATTGTTTTCTAAAGAAAAATTATAATAATCAT